>SKCR01050000.1:0-45262 GCA_019454045.1 Zanthoxylum bungeanum
TGTCAAAAGCGTACACAACTACAAGCAACTCCTTTTCAGTGGTTGTGTAGTTGAGTTGAGCTTCATTCAGAGTTCTGCTGGAGTAGTAAATGGTGTGGAAAATCTTTGCTTTGCGTTGTCCCAAAACTGCACCTACAGCAAAATCACTAGCATCACACATTACCTCAAATGAAGGGTCCAGTCTGGTGCTATTATGATGGGGGCATAAACCAACTTCTGTTTTAAGATTTCGAAAGCTTCCTGGCATTCTTTGGTGAAGTTGAAAGGCACATCCTTTTCCAGAAGATTGCAAAGAGGTTTGGCAATCTTGGAAAAGTCTTTGATAAATCTCCTGTAAAAACCTGCATGTCCAGGAAAACTCCGAATCCCTTTGACAGATGTTGGTGGAGGTAGTTTCTCAATTGTCTCGATCTTTGCTTTGTCTACCTCGATTCCCTTTTGTGAGATCCGGTGTCCAAGAACAATGCCTTCTTGCACCATGAAGTGGCATTTCTCCCAGTTGAGTACCAGGTTTGTATCTTCGCACCTTTGTAATACTTGTTCCAAATTTTGCAAACAATGGTCAAAAGAATCTCCAAACACAGAAAAATCATCCATAAAAACCTCCATATTCTGCTCCAGCATGTCTGAGAAGATGGCCATCATGCAACGCTGAAATGTAGCAGGAGTATTACATAATCCAAATGGCATCCTGCGGAAAGCAAAAGTACCATAGGGACATGTAAAGGTAGTTTTCTCCTGGTCTTCTGGTGCGATGGCAATCTGATTGTATCCTGAATATCCGTCCAGAAAGCAATAGAACTCATGTCCTGCAAGTCTGTCTAACATCTGATCAATAATGGTAGCAGAAAATGGTCCTTTCAAGTGGCTTTGTTAAGTTTCCTGTAGTCCATGCATACTCTCCATCCAGTCACCGTTCTTGTTGGGATCAGCTCGTTCTTTTCATTGGTGACCACATTAATTCCTCATTTCTTTGGCACACACTACATAGGACTCACCCAAGTGCTATCTGAGATGGGGTAAATGATGCCAGCATCCAACCATTTAATGATTTCTTTCTTCACAACTTCCTTCATTATTGGATTGAGTCTCTGTTGATGCTCCACTGTGGGTTTGTATTCATCATTCATCAGAATCTTGTGCATGCAAAATGATGGACTAATGCCTCGAATGTGCTGCTATAGTCCAGCCAATGGCTCTTTTGTGCTCTCGTAACACTCTCAGTAGCTTTTCATCCTGATCCAATGTTAGAGAAGAAGAAATAATAACAGGTAATTCAGAAGAATTTCCAAGAAATGCATACCTGAGATGGCTCGGAAGTGACTTCAGCTTCAGCTGTGGTGGTTCTTCAATCGAAGGCTTGATTCGATCTTTCTTTGGCAATTCCAAGCTTTCAACTTGCGGTGTTGCTTTGAATCGAAATGGTTTGTCAAGGTAGTTGATACATTCCAAGATTTCAGCATCTAGCTCACTGTCAGTCATGTTGGTGATGCAAGCTTCAAGTGTATCTGTGAGATTTGGCTCAGTATTTTGAACGATACTTTCAACAACATCAACTCTGAAGCATTCTTCTTCATTTTCATCACTTGGGAATTTCATAGCTTTGAAAACATTAAATGTCACTTCTTGGTCCTGCACTTTCATGGTTAGTTCTCCTTTTTGCACATCAATCACGGTTTTACCTGTAGCCAAAAATGGTCTCCCAAGAATGATAGGTATTTCTTTGTCTTCTTCCATGTCAAGGATGATGAAGTCTGCTGGGAGAATTAATTTGTCTACTTTCACCAGCACATCTTCAACAACACCTCTTGGAAATGCAAGTGTTCGGTCAGCAAGTTGCAATGAAACTGAGGTAGGCATTGCTTCTCCAATCTGCAGTTTCCTGTAAATAGAAAAAGGCATCAAGTTAACACTGGCTCCTAAATCACATAAAGCCTTACCGATGTAATGTTCTCCAATGGTGCATGGAACTGTGAAACTGCCAGGATCTTTCAACTTCGGGGGAAGTTTCCTCTGAATGATGGCGCTGCATTCTTCCGTTAATGCTAGTGTTTCGTAGTCTCCCAATCTTCGTTTTCGTGAAAGAATATCTTTCATGAATTTTACATAGCTGGGCATTTCTTCCAAGGCTTCTGCAAATGGAATGTTGATGTGCAGCTTTTTGAAAACCTCCAGGAATCGAGCAAACTGCTTGTCCAGTTTTTTTTTTCTGAAGACGCTGAGGAAAAGGTGGAGGTGGAGTGATCTGTTCTTTTTCTTTTTCCTTTGCTTCTTTTTCCTCCATCTGTTGTTCAGCTTCTTTTGGAACTTCTTCTTGGGACATCTTGATTCCAACATCTTTGTTGATTTCAGTACCGCTTTTCAAAGTAATGGCTTGACATTGCTCCTTCCCTCGGTTCCTTGGATTGGGTTCTGTGTTACTGGGAAGATTTCCTGGTGGTCTGTAACTCTGAGCATTGGCCAGTTGTCCGATTTGATACTCCAGTGCTTTGATGGAAGCTGATTGGCTCTGAAAGATAGCATCGTACTTTTTTAACTGAGCCAGCACTTCTGCTATTCCTGGTTCATTTGCCTGCTCCTGGCCTTTATTCTGTTGCTGGAATCCAGGTGGTGGATAGTTCCGCTGTTGGCCTGAATTGTTGTTCCATGAAAAATTAGGATGATTCCTCCACCCTGGGTTGTAGGTGTTGGAATATGGATTGTTCCCCTGTCTGTTGAAATTGTTGACAAAATTCACCTTTTCTTCAAGCTGGTTTGATTATGGTGCTCCTCCATATGGTGAACTTGTGGATCCAGTGGTAAGAGTCTCCATGAATTTGCATATTTGATCTAGCTTGGTGTTGACTGCTGTATTAGCTCCACTTTCATAAATTCCTGCAATTTTTTGGATCATGCTCCTTTCAGTTGGCCACAAGGAATTATTGTTGGCCATTTCTTCGATTAGTTCCCAGGCTTGATCTTCTCCTTTTTCCATTAAAGCTCCTCCAGCAGCAGCATCGATTGTGGTTCTCATTATTCCAGAAAGTCCATTATAGAATGTTTGGACTTGAAGCCATTTTGGAATCTCATGGTGTGGACATTTCCGGAGTAAATCTTTGTACCTTTCCCAAGCTTCGTAGAGAGTTTCTGAGTCTTGTTGCACAAAGGATGTGATGTCATTCCTCAGTTTTCCGGTTCTGGCTGGTGGAAAGTATTTTGCAAGAAATTTGGTGGCTAAAGTGTTCCATGTTGTGATGGAACCTGCTGGTAGTGAATGTAGCCAAGCTTTAGCTCTGTCCTTCAAGGAGTATGGGAAAACACACAGTCTCATTGCTTCTTCAGCTTCTCGGTTGTAATTGAAAGTGCCGCAAACTTCCAAGAAGTTGCTGATGTGGGAATTAGGATCTTCAGTTGCATTCCCCCCAAACTGAACTGACTGTTGAATCATCTGAATGCATGTTTTGATGTCTCATGCATTTGCTGGTAAGGGAGGAAGTACAATACATGAAATGAGTCTGTCAACCACCGGAATAGTTCTGTCTCGAATGGGAATTGGTGGTGCAACGTTCAAAGGTTCAGGTTCCATGTTGACTAAAGCTTCTTGGACTTCTCGCCTTTCCCTTCTCAATTGTCTGATAGTTCTTTCAATTTCCGGGTCAAGCGGTCGGAGTTCAAAGCTTCTGGTTCGTCTCATGAAGTTTCTGAGAACCTGAAACACAAGAAAAAAAAAAACAATAAGTAAAAAGAAATTAGATACAAGTAAAAGTATCTAACCCGTAAAATAATAATAAAAGATAAATAAGTCCCCGGCAACGGCGCCAAAAACTTGGCCGGTGCAAACACACACGTATAACGCAAGCGCACGTATCGTTCAAGTAGTATAAAAATATCGATCCCACGATGACTTAATATCTAATATATTAATTTTATGAGGTCAAATGATTACTAGTATCTAACAGGTTGTTTGATTGATTTGAAATGGTGACGATTCTAAATTTAAAAACAAGTAAATAAAATTGTTCGAAAGTAGGTTTTAAGAAAATTCAATATTAAAAACTATCTAGGGTTGTGATTTCTTCCAATATCATTTTAAATATGAAGTGGTTAACATAAAGTTGGGTAATATATTGATTTATTAACCTGGAACACTAAATTATGTGTAAGCCTCTGTCGATGGTCAGACACAAATACCCAGTTTAACCCAATTGAACCATATGTCTATGTCAACCAAATTATCTGGATTCATTAAGTTTAAGTCCCAATTATGGCTACCCCCGCCCGACAGGTATATTCCTATCCTGTAAGGAAATCTATTAAAGAGTTATCTATCCTCAAGGAAGATCGTGGGCTATTGAGTCTAAGGCTGAAACCTAAAATCCATATGTCTAGTTCATTTTAGATTTACCAGATCAATTTTATTAATGGCCAGTTAATGAAAAAGCATTAAGTTTAAGACTCAATAAATAAATCTTTATATTACCCAAGCTATAATCTAACCCTTATAAAACGGTGATATTGGATTTCATCACAACCCCAGATAACTAATTTAGTTACAACACATAACTAGGGCTAGTAAAAACTTGAAAATAAAAGACATAAAGTAAAAATGCGGTAAAGTAAATACTGAAAAGAAAATTATAATAAAATAAAATGCTAAGGTAAAAGGAATTACTTTTACTACTACTAATTTAGATATCTCACATAAAATAATATATAAACATATGATAATATTACCAACCGACCAATCTGGCGGTATCCTGATTAAGTCAAATTAAGTCCAACCAGCCATAAAGGCGGTAATATTTGTCCATAAACCAGCCATAAAGGCGGAACCAAAATTAAATAACCAACCGACCAATCTGGCGGTATCCTTGATTAGTCAGGTTTAAATCATATTAAAATTAAATTACCAACCGACCAATATAGCGGTATCCTTGATTAGTCAGGTTTTAAATAGTGAATATATTATTTTTAAGGGAGATTAATCTAAATAGCAATAGTAAAAGAATTACCTTTCACCATAGCTGGGGAAGTTACCTTCTCATGTGAATAGTAAAAACTGTAAAAAGTAAAGAAAGTAAATTACTATTATTACAAAAAGTAATTAAAATTATTACAAAACTAAAAACTAAAAATTAAAACGAAACTTAGAGAGAGAAGAACTCCCTATTTACATCAAAGAAATGGGAGAGAACGGTGCCCTGAATTCTGAAATCTCGAGCTCAATTTATAGGCGCGGATAAGCTTCCAGCGTCGCGACGCCAAGGCTCTCAGCGTCGCTACGCCAGATATTGTCGACGTGGCAAGCTCTGGTTCGCTGGTTTGAAGATTCTGGATAAGCTGATAAGGTGACACGTGGCGCGGTGGTTGGGCTTCAATTATTGTGACACGTGGCGACTTCTGATTGGTCGCTGAGATTCTTATCCGCCACGTGTCAGATAAGGATTAGATACTCAATTATTGATGCTGACGTGGCGATGACGTGGCGGTGACGTGGCGACACGTGGGAAAGAGACTGTCGGCACCGTAGAATTGCGACACGTGTCACTTCCTGATTGGCTGACGATGACGTGGCGGTGAGGTGGCAATGTTGACTTGCTGACGTGGCTGATGATATGGAAATGACCTGGAATGACACGTGGCACACGTGGCGATGGCGACTGTCGGCACCGTAGGATGCTGACACGTGGCACAGCGCATGTTAGCAGATCGACTGTGATGGTGACACGTGGCACGACGCATTTTAGCAAAGTCAAACTTTTCTCAGATTCTGATTTGTGGACCCGGCGCACGTTAGCACTGTTCGGCGCATTTTAGACGTCGTGACGTGCAAGTCTTCAGCGTCGAGACGCTCTAAAGACCAAAATATCCATGTTGACGCATTTTTGTCCGTTTTTGCCCCAAATTGCCTCCAATGCTTTCCAAACTTTATTTATCTGCAAAATAACACCAAATACATCAAAACGTTCACAAAACTCGAGAAACTATACGAAATATTAGGTCAAATGAGTGGGAATAAGTGATATAAATACCACTCATCAGGCAGACAGCTCCAGATTTTTATGTTTTCTTCTTTGCGGACCAGCTCGGCTTCCGTTTCAGTAAGTCGGTTCTAGAGTCTCTGGGCCTGGCCGCCCTCGGATAAAAGACTCAGTATGAGATCTTTGTTCTTGGCCGCCAGATAGGTCACCTGCCAAGAAGAAACAGAAAATCAGAAATCAAACTAAGTCTTGAACTCACGACGGAAATAAGGGAAGAATAGCTACCTTGGCCATCTGGGAGCACAACAATGTAACCACATCCTCGGGAGAGAGATCTTCGTATTTCGGAATCTTCGTCGGAAGAACCGCTTCGGCCAGTTCGTTGAATACCGGTACCAGATGAGAAGTGGCCTCCCTTATGTCCTGACCAATGTCTTCCACTCCAAGAATCACGGCGCCTTTCTGTTTTTTGGAGGAACCCTCCGGTACTTTCTTCTCATTCCGAGTCGTCTGCCTATTGCTCAGGACTCGTTCCTCCTCTACCTCCTGAGTCAGCTCGGCTTCCTCTGCCCCGAACGGATGCCTCATTTTTCTGGTAGGTTTTGATGGGCTGGGGGGTCGGGCGGAGACTGCTGACGTTGCCCTAGAAGGGGGAGATAAGCTTTGAGTAACTGACGGGGTCGCCTCTTCAGTCACCTTTTTGGCCTCAATTGCTGGTCGTTTCCGAGAAGGCCCGGCTTCAGCATGACCGGTTTTCTTAGTTGCACCAGCCAGTTGCTCAAGATATTTCAGCCTCTTCGATATTCCTGCAAAAGGCAAAGGGCAGAGAAGAGGTCAGTCCAGAAACTGAATAAATTCAAATCGTTATCATGCTAAACAAACAAAGGGATCGGTCAGAAGGTTAGTAAGAATCTACATATCCACCCCGGGACCTTCGGAGGAGCAGTCCGAATCAGGCCCGACTTGACAAAGGCCGTATCGTTAACCAATTGCTTCCAATGATCAGCATAACGCCGAGCCCAACGTACCCGCTCCCAGACCTGATGGGAGACCTTGGGAGCGTCCCTCCAACAAGTTGGGAATAGTCAAAGAAATGAAAAACCTATCATAAAAACATGAGCAGAAACACTAAGGGTTAGATTCCTAACCTCCCGCTCTTAAGATATCTGGGACGGAAACGTCCTCTTCGTACGATCTCAGGACTCGTCCCCAATCTCCTGTGGCCCAGAACCATAAGTCTTTGAAGTTTTTGTTGGAATCGGGGAGCTTACCGACAATATTTGGCGAGTCAACATAAGTAGAAAGGTAGTACCAACCATGGTGTGTTCTTGGGTTGGCCTTCAACCGATACAACCTATTCGCTTCTTCAAGAGAGGGTTCGCCAAGTCCCGCCCGACTCCAAATCACATATAGCCCGACCAAAATCCTCAAACTATTCAGGCTTAACTGGTAAGGGGCGATCTCCAGCTCGGCCAGCATCCAGGCGAAATAATGTTGAAATGGCAGCCGGAGTCCACACTCAAAGAAAGCCGGGAGAAGAGCCACCGAACCCTCATCAGGTTGACTAGAACGATCCATTGGACCGGGGACTTCAAGAGCGATATCTATCAGGATGTCATATCGCTGCCGGAACAGTGCTAGGTCGTCTTCAGTTATTTTTGATGGCTGATCCATGTCCAAGGCCGAGCAGTCAAAATCACCGGGCTCTGGGTCCTTTCGAGGTATTCTCTGATGGTAAGTATCTTGTTCAGTTTCAGAAGGGGTGGGGGTAGTGTTGAGGCCCTCTATGCTTGGAGCCCCCGAGCTCGATGAGAGCTCTTCAACGGGGGGTCAGAGGTCTAGCAAGGTTTGCAGAGGAAGACCTGGTGTCAGAAATCCCTGACATCCGAGAAATAACAGAAAAATAGGGGAGGTCAGTCTATAGCTAATTTCTGAAGCTAAGCCTGTGGGTTCTAAATGCCCTAAAAATATCCATCAAGCCATAAATCTCCCCCTAGCGACATCGAGCTAGACGAAAAACAAACCTAAGGGTCTCTAATCCCAAAAATCCAGACATGCTTCACACACAAAAAAAAAACAAACAAACAAACACATGAAAAGCAAAACAAGGAGGTCTTTCAGAAGACTAACTTGTTTCTTTCAGAAAGATTGAAAATTGCTCGGTGCGATTTGGTTATTCTTTGAGTTCACTGGTCACAGCTGAAAGAGAAGAGTTCTCACGGTTGGAGAGAGATCGAAGAGTTCGTGAAAGGGGGCAACAGTGTTTACTCCGTTTTGTTATAATCTGTTCGGTGCATTTGTGGCCGTTGGATTGAACGAAAGCGTCAGATATACGCCACGTGTCACTTTTAAATGACCTTTCAGAATTGAATGGACGACTGAGATTGGGCGTATTTTGAGTTGGCAATGGCGGTCGGATTATTTGCTTTTTGGCGGGAGAACGACGGATGATTGGCAAGTGGCAGGCTCCCATTAAACCCTAGAAGTGATCTGATGGGCAATTAAGAGGATGTGATGGTTGCGCGTCTCGAGGGACGGTTTACAGAAGGGCAATAAAGGAATTTCACGTCGGTAGAAAGAAAGACGGGCCGAAACACCTAAAGTCAGACCGAGGATGAGATAAGTGTAGGCCGACGAATTTTCTCCTTCAAAGATTGGCCACCAGTTCACCAGCAAGTACCACTCTTTTTATATAGTTCCCGGTACCAACTCGTACACTTGTTGGAACCGAGAACTATGGGACAGATGTTGGTGGTATTTTCAGGTCCTATGATATTTAAGTAATACGGCAGGGGTAAAAAGGGTAAACTCCCTTGTTGATCAAAATCATTAATACCGACCCGACCACATGAGTTAGAGGCCGAGCACTTTATGATCGACAAACCGACCACTTAAGAACGGATGACCGGGCATTATCAGATCGATAATAGCATTCTCAGTTCAAAATACCATTGTGACCGACCTCATGAAGATCGAGAATATGGCGGGATATGCTCCTAAAGATAAGACATCCTATTTTTACGGAAAAGAAGATAGGTTATCCTATTTTCATAGGGAAATGTTGATAAGTCAGTGTCCTAAAAGGATATGGGAAGTGAATTTCTTTTTAAACTAGGAATCCTTATAAGAAGAGGAATCTGATTTCTTTACTAGTATAAATAGAAGGGGAAGGTATACGTGAGAGGCATCAGAATCATTATCATCAGACTTGTAAACTCGAGAGATATCAGAGAAGCATATCTCAGTAATAAAAGTATCATTCAATTTGTGTCCGTGGACGTAGGTTGGATCTAATCCGTCGAACCACGTTAAATCTCTTTGTCGATTGGCGTATTTATCCGTCTTTTGCTAAGTTTGCTTTTGGTTCCCCCCATAACCGAACAAATTCACTATTGAGGGAAGATTGCCTCGGGAGTAAATATTCCAATATTATCCTGAAACCAAAATCCGCCGTCAACAAATATAATTATTATTATATATGTATTTGTATTTACAATAAATAAGAAATACATATATTTATGGCATGTGTCAAAATCTCATTTAACGAATAATTAATATGTATCTAATCGTATTATGTATCAAATACAAATACACAATAATTACGATTGGTCAAAATCCTCTAATGCATTTGTTATTGTTTAACCGATTAAATGATTCGAATTAACTCACTTAATCCGATGAAGTATTATGAATAATTCGTATTATTCATATCGCGTTGCCCAAAGAGTACACTTCATATTGTAGGATTTCGTGTCGGATAAACCTAAACTTAGAGAGTCCCACAATATGAAGTGTACTCGTTGAGCACTTGGGCAACTCGATATGAATAATACAGATTATTCATAATAATTCACCAGATTAAATGAGTTAATTTGGATCGTTTAATCGGTTAAACGATAACACATGCTTTAGGGGATTTTGTCCGATAATAATTATTACGTATTTATAATCGATACATAATACGATTAGATATACATTAATTATTCTTCAAAAGAGATTTTGACACATGCCATAAATATATGTATTTGTTATTTTTTGTAAATAAAAATACATATATAATAATAATTACATTAATTAATTATTTGGATATTTAATTGTTAAATATTTGAATTATTAATTAATAAACTTTTTTCCATAAATGTTATAAAATTTGTCCAATTACTATTGGTCAACATGGTATGTTTTAATTACACCTTATTTTTCCAAATTTGATTTGTTATTATAAAATGTAAATGGATTTAATTTGATTAAAATAAAAAGGATAAAAATGCCCTTATTTATTGCTAAATTCGGTCAACATATATAAGATATAGAAAATTATTTTCTTCATCACTTCCTTTGCCGAGAGCCTCACTAAAAAATGGGTTTCAAATTTGTTTGATCAATCCATGAAGGTTTGAAGGAAAAATCAAACAAAAAGGCTAAGAATTTGGGGATTTAAGGTAAGTCTTCAAAACCCTAAGCTTACAAATTTGATTTCTTATTTTTTCATGATTTAGAAATATTCTAGGGTTCCTTCAAATATGAATTTTTAGGGCTTTTGGTTGTGGATGATGGATTGGAAGTTATATTGCATCTGTGAAGTGTAGTTGGATGAAATTATTGTAATTAGCATCCAATTTAATCAATTGTTGATGAGTTGCTATTCTAGAGTGTTATGACCACTCTTATGGCACCTAGAATTATTCTTGGGTTGTTCATATGTGGTGACTTTGGTTGGTGTCTTGATTAATTTGATTAATCTTGAAAATTTTGGGAATTAAAGCATGAAATTTGGAAAATTTATTTTCTGGATCAGACCTGGAAGTGTTCTGTTTTTGATGATGAAAATGTTGTCTTGTGAATATTTTGGATGTGTTTTGGGAGTTGGAATAATTGCCGGAAAGTATTTTGGAGTTGAAATAAGCGAAAATGGCCAAAAACGGCATTACCGGGTGACTTTTGAGCCTACTGGGTGACAGCTGTCCAAACAGTGAGTTCGTCACTGTTCGGGCAGCCCATGAACTGACCTGACACTATTGGGGCTGACCTGGGCAGTCCCGATAAGTGTCGGATTGTCGGTTCGGTCAAAAACGCATTTTGCGTCATTTTGCGGAAAAATGGTTTTCGTAAAAGTTTCGCGACGTTTCAACTTTATTTATGTTGATATTTGATATTGAATAAATAGTTTTAGGTGAAATATGAATAAATTATTCATATTAGATATTGAATAATTTATTCGATAATTTGAAAAAGTTTTGAAATACGATTTCGCCCGAACCGCGCTTCCGCTGCGCCCACGCCCAAAACCCCAACAAAAATGGTATCAGAGCAGGTCTGATGCTTCATCCATTACATTATTCATGCTTGATATTTGATATTTAATCCAATTTTAATCTTCGCACATGCTTGGAATCTATATATGTTTTTTTACTTTTCGGTTCTACACTAACGAAAATGTAACTGAAATTTAATAATTAAATTGTGTTATGTTTTTTAAGGTATAATTGAAATGTTTAGAAAATGATTTAGATTAAAATTCTGCATTAGATGTAGAGTATAGCTTCCATAGGAAAACCCCCGCTTAGAAATATGGTTGTAAAAGTAACGTGTATTGGATACATATTTCTTGGTCCGTCTTGTCAGTACGGTTTATGGGTATTTTTCTATAACTGCATCTGAGATCGTGCCAAAGCTGTGAGGATGTAGGTTATAGAATTATAATCCATACCGGTTGTATATTGATACTGGACAAATTCAAGTGAAAGTGGAAAGCTTGAACGTGTCAAAGCTGTCAGGACTACACCGGTAGCTTGAGTTTGTGATTGACAATTGTAGCCTTGATACGCCTACTTGTGAACGTGCCAAAGCTGTCATAACGAGAAACGGTCATGACCAAAATCGGGAGTCACTGGTGAGTGATTGACAATGGGTTGTCTACCTAATGAATATACGTAGGCAAGATCGTGCCAAAGCTGTGAGTCAAAATATATTCATAGGATCCTACTATCACTATGGAATTCGATTTAATTATTGAATTCTCGTTGTCTGTTGGGGATTACGGTATTACGTAAAGTAGTGGGAGACACTGCTGGGTTAAAAATCTATAACTTAAACAATGTGTAATTTTAGGGAAAATACTGCTTTCGTTTTCCTTTTATTCTATATTGTTTATAGATTTATACTTCTAATCCATTGCATGTCATATTACTTGAATAAATTTTCTGACTTTGCTTATGGTTGTGTAGTTCTAGAATAGGTTCTAGAAGACAATAGATTTAGATATTGTTAGATTAGTTTAAACCATCGGGAACTGTTGTTCCGATTTTCTTGAAAATCAAGATGGTTTGTGACTTAGTTTCTAAGTCACGATTAGGTAATCTAAATAGATATCTGTTTAGGATATAACTATCTAGAGAGAATAGTTTCTTGTGCAGTAAGAATTGACACTAACTAGTTCTTGTCTCGAGATTCTTAACTGGTATTAAGAAAACCCCATTAGTATTTATTTGTCTTATAATGACGTTTCTTGGCTTTTAGTGACTTTCAGAAGTCATGTGTCTGACACAATTTGCTAATCAATCATTTGTAATTGTTGCGAATAATTGAACGCAAATTATAAAGCTAAAGAAAGGAGATATGTATAGTTGTGTATAGAGAATTATGATTCTCACAATACAACAACTATAGGTATTGGATACCAGATCTTCCGTCTAGTTATTTAAAATAATATTTAATAACTGTTTTGATATTTGATATCAGAACTTGTCACTATTGGATAGTTACTTGTTCTTTCTAAACAGTTGTTACATATTTTAATATGACTAGTAGTGTCATTATTGAAGAGATAAACATTAAGAAAAATATTCGGTAAAATAAATAACTTAGAACCGTGTTTTATGAGTTTTTATCACATAAGCATTAGATGTTTGTTCCTTATGGTAAAAGATGGTCTGATATGAGATCACACCACATATCCTTATCCATTTAATGAATATTGTATTCAGGTTATGATTAAATCTCATTTAACCAATGATCGTCATTGGACCACAGATTTATTAGACTAATACATTGGATGTATGTAGTTTAATGAATTAGTAATTGCCTTTGATAGTTTTCTATACTCCGTAACTTAGTTAATGAATTGTCATTACTTAGTTACATGTTTCTAACAGAGAACATGTTGAACGTCTTGAATTGTTCGAGAACTTTCAATATGTATATGATGAAACGCGGATAGAATATTTTGACTGGTTCAAAGTTATTCTATTTGAAGTGTTGAAAACTATGAAATTCATCGTGTATCTTTAAATTGTTCGAAGATATTTGATATGATCAAACATATGAATTTAAGGCAATTAGTTCTAAATTTATTTAATGAATTTGATTCTTACTCGATATTAACTTCTGCAATTCCATTTTGATGAAATTGGTCAATGGGAGTTATCGAATCTTATATGATTTGATTCGTTTGATATTGAGTGTTACCGAAATAGTTTTCAATACTCTTTGGGTTATGCTCCAATAACACTAATTCATCTCTTTAATTAAGGTTCCATTTATTTCTACAATTACATATATGATATGTATAGGTAGAAAATTCGAATCTTGAAAAGTTTGAGATTTGAAACTTTCTTTTGTATAATGGTTATATAATTGAAAGTACTTGTGCCTCTGAGGTACGAGTGAATAGTTTATCATTTGTTCTATTTAATATAATATTGTATTCTATTTGATAGAATATCTTTTCTACGATCCCGAGTAATAAAATTATTTTGTTACTTGGTGGTTAACATTGGATGTTGACGATTGTAGAAAAGTCTTGACTTATTGAAGTCAAGTGTGAGAATGATAAACAATAAATGGAACTACATAATTAATAAGATGAAATGACCCTTAGTCAACTTCCGTATAAGTCCAATATGATGTCAGAATCATTTACAAAGTATTTGATACTTAATGATTCTGTTGTTTTCTTATAGAAGAAAATTATCCTATAACTTATAGTGGGAGCGATATTTGATATCGATTCCAGAACATAGCATTGAACCATAGATTTAAGATTGTTCATAGCTTACTACGATCAAGTTTAGAACTTGATTGGGCTTTCGTTATGAATAGTTCATAAAATGTGCAAATTTTTGCGCAGCAAAAGAAAAGTGAGCTTGATAAAGGTTTGACCTTTATAGTATGACAGTGAGAAAGGTTATGCTCAGTAGTCTATTGTAGATTCTGAGAAAACTTGTCTCTAGTCGTACTAACTGAACAATTAAGAATCTATTGGTTAATGTTGATATTAAACCGTGTGTTTTGGCTAAAGAATGCAAAGTGGCGTTCTTGAGTGATTTCTTCGAATAAGAGATCCGTCGTGATTTCTTTATTTGAAGAGTTCATTCTAGAATGGCCCTAGAGTTTGTATCCTGCTGAGATCACAGTTTGATATACTGGCTTATGGAGCCTATTGTAGACTCATATAAGCTTTCGGGAAAGTTGTGCTCTCTGATTTTGATATTAGTCAGATTGTCTGGTTTTATCGAAGTATAGAAAATACGTATTTGTCAGTAGGTTCAGTGTGAGCGTACAAATTTCTTTCTAGTATTATATATCCTAAGTCTTCTTTTCTCCGTGAAAGCAGTGAGAGTATTGATGGGGTATTTGGGGGCATAATCCGGTAACGCAGCGGAAACGGTGGAAAATCAAATTTTCCGATTTCAAAACTTTTTCTCGGATTAATTAAATAAACATATTTATTTAATTATCCAATAATCAAATTATGAAATAAAATTCAAATGAATCATATTCAAGTGAATTTACCGAATTGCCCTTACACTTGGTATTTAGTCCATTTTAGTCTGAAATTGATCAAATCAATTTTGAATGATTCTAAATCATTTCTAAGATGAACTTAGCATGTTCAAAACATCAAAACACCAAGGGCAACATAAATCCCCATTTTTCTTCATTTAGCCGAATGCACCACTTTGGTGCCAAAGTGTGCACTTTGTCATTTCATGCATCAAAACACATCAAGATGTAATCCAATGAACATGAAACTTTATATGAATCATATACACATCCAAATTCACAACATATATGAAAAGCCCCAAATTTGGAATTGGTCATGAACCCTAATTTTTCAATTTCTTCAAATTGGACAAATTAGACCAAATTGGTTAAATCCAATACTTCAATCATGTTTCTTCCATCCAATCAAAGTCTCAACATAATGAAACAACTCAAGATCAAATCTAGTTCATCTAAGAGTGGGTCAACAACTCTAGATTAGCAACAAGGTTTCCAAAACCATAAAAGAACACTTATTACTACAATAGCCATAAGCTTCCTTCATCATACATGCTCTACACTTTCATCAAAACTTTCATCATCAAAAACACAAAGAATAAAGAAATAAATAAACTAAGAACATCATATGTTAAAGCCTAGATCCTAAGGAACATTTTCCTTTCTAATAGTAAGTTGGAGAAACTTACTAAAATCCAAGCTTTCTTTGGTTTCTTCTTTCTTTCTCACAAGCTTTCTTTGGTTTCCATTAATGGAGTTTTCTTTTAAAGTGTATTAGGTTAAGAATAAATGAAATGAAAAAATAATATATACTTGTATCATAATGGCCTTGGCCGAAATTCACTAATGCAAATACAAGTCTTGTAATTTCATTTTCATTTCAATTCAATTTAGCCAACTTGCATAAATATCCTAATAACACTTTATTAGATATTTAATTAAGTCAACAAAGGCAACCAAAAAATATAACTCTTATATTTTAAGGTCATGGCCGAATTTATGAAGAAAAAATAAAGAAAAATGATATTTCAATTTTAAACATTTTAAACAAATATCAAAGAAGTCAAATCCAATTTGACTACCATTTCCTTTACTTTAAAGTCAACATTAAACACTTATAATCATTTCCTAACTTTATCATTTGGTGATATATTTATATTTTAATTATATTAATCATTTAACAATTAAATAATTAAATAATTAATTAAATACAAATATATCAAATATATGTATTATATTTACTTTAATATCTCAAATACATATATTGATGATATATGTCAAATACATTTATTTGACTATTAATTAATGTGTATTTAATAATATCATATATTAAATACAAATACACATTAATTAGGAAATGACGGTTCGGCCCGTTCGCATGTATTTTTCGTTTAACGATTAAACGATTTATAAATAATCATCATTATTCATAAATGTTGCTCTAGTGCTCTACGAGTATGTTTCATTATTGAGACTCTCTAGATTCAGGTATATCCGTCACGAAATCCAATTTCATGTCCATAATCTATCCACCCGTAGATTATGACGATCACGGATAATCTAGCTGAATCATACAGGTCGAGGTCATTACATACGTATAATCCCTCCGTCACAGGTATCCAGATAATCCCAGAGATATAGATGTAAACGTCAAATCTCTATAGGTATTATCTTGTCGACGTATCTATTAGCAATATTTAAATAACACTCGGAACTGAATTCCGAAGTATACTGTGGCCACAGATTTAACAGACTGCTAAATATATATGGACTACCTATGCTCTGTACACAGAACTGACGGATCCTATCTTGACACACACAGGATATCCTGAGGATCGATCCACACCCAACGAACAGACGGAGGTCTGATCTAAATAGATATGTGATGTGACTGCCATCTAAGTATGGAGGATGTCTCATACATCCACAGTGGTGTCTCAAGTCGAAGGACCACTACGCTACTCAACCCGAGAAGATTCTTATTGACATTGATGTACCATCTATTAAGAATCTTCGGTGAGTCGTTCAGTGTTTATCTATTATAAACACCTACACGTCTATACGAGTCTCCCTAGACTCATGGTTCATTGGGATAAACCATCGGACCAAGTCTCGATATACGACATGTACTGGTCTCAACAGATTTCACTAACCGACCCATGTTAGTGAATCTTGACCAGGAACTATATTTGATAATATATATATATATATATGACAATGACACTTCCCAATGTCAATTACAAACTATCTTTGTAACTGTGTATTGCATTATATATTATCGGGTCTTTGTCTAATATATACATATCATTAAATCACATTTAGTTTCAATCTAATCGTAATTAGATCGAATACGTATATAAAAACAAGAGGTGCAACCACTAAGTAAGTAATATTATGGGAAAATGGGATGTTCGTATTCATGAATCATACATAAATATTGTCCGGATTGGCGCTCTGAGCACCAACCCCAACAAGTATTCTCTGTTATATTTGATATAAAGTTTCATATATAATATAAAACTGAAAGACTCGTGAGAAACTCACATTAGTCGCGTATTAGATATGATATAATAAAGGACACAGTAAGACTATATGTATGACAGTTAGTATAATTGTTTGACAGTTAACGTGTCTTTTATGTATATAGTATTCATCTTTCGTAAAGAATGATTCATTTGTCGAAAGATAGATTGATTGGAATGTCTAGTCAATCTTATGCATCATATGATGATGGCGTAATGAATACTATATTATGTATGATTAACGATATCAATTTAATCATAATTATTACGAGTTATTTTGATATGCTGCAGACCATACGATGGGTCTTGAAACACGTTCTTTGTGATCTTTGAGATATTAAGAACAAGTTTCTTATTCATGGAGAATTTAGTCTGCAACCATAAGGTCAGATTAGTTTTTTTATTCTAATTATGACATTAGATGGTTTATGTCACATAAAGTCGAAAAAGATACAGTGGGAGTGTCACCGTTGATTCTACTGAATTAGTGGAATTAGTTGCAACTTATGAAGTATTGACTTATGAAGTTGCATATTGACCCTATAGATTAAAAGTTTTCATATTATTATAGTGCTTGCGGTTGTCTCAGTATTTGGATTTGATCTCTAAATACATAGACAACTCAGTAGCTACAACACAATAATGATATAGCGTCTGAGTCATATTGATGTGGAATTTGGATTCTACAAAATATGAATGATGCTGGTTAAGGGGAACGGTTGGGTTTGTTGGACAGACTCGATTTGTAAAGCGGGCTTACTTGTTGTTGCCTACCTCTTGAGTGCTATGTGAGATATTGAGGGCCATGATTATATGATACACATTAAGATGTGTATAGGATACCATGGTTTGGCTGTTGGGGTCAAATCAAGGAGGCGCAACGGAAGAAGTGCTATTCGGGCGAAATCGTAGTTTAAAATTTTTAAACTTACGAATAAATTATTTAATATCCAATATTAATAATTTACTCATATTTCACCTAAACATATTTATTCGACATCATATAACGACATAAATAATATAGAAACATCACGAAACTTTTACGAAAATGTTTTTTCGTAAAATAGCATAAAACGCGTTTCCGGCCAAACCGACCGACCAATGCTCATGGGGACTGCCCAGGTCAGCGCCAAAAATATTTGGACAATTCGTGCGCTGTCCGAATAGTACCCAGTTCACTGTTTGGGCAGTCGTTACCCGATAACGTCATTTTTCACCGTTTTCGCTTATTTTCACTCCGAAATAATTTCCGATAAATATTTTTCTTAGGAAATTAAAATAAACTAATTTATTCTAATTACTCAATAAATAAAAATTGAATTTTTATCTGAAAAATCAGATTTATCATTAATTACAATAAGACCCCAAAGTTTTGCAATTTAATCATTTTTAGTTTTTAAATATGCCAATTACATATTTAATTGATTCCAAATCAATCCCAAAATAATTTTTACAATTTTCAACTCAAATCCAGAAACTTTCCAGAATTTCCGAAAATGCCCAGAATTTTCAGAATTTACGAAAACAGCCCATAATTTTTATTAATTGTAATTTGGCCCAATTTGTTCAAAACACATCAAGATCAAATCCAATCAACATCAAATTTGACATACATCAAATATACATCAAATTATAACATATATATGAAAAGCTCCAAAATTTGAGTGGGTTAAGAACCATAATTTCACAAATTACTCAAATTGGGCAATTTACATTAAATTGGTAAAATTCAATACTTTAATCTTCAAATTACCACACCAATTAAATCTCACCATCATGAAATTAATCAAGAACAATTCTAGGCTAATTATGAATGGCTAATTAACTCTAGAATGACAACTTTAATTTTCTAATTAATTTATTAAGCTTGATTACAATAATAAGCAAATAAATTAATTATACATGCATGAACACATCCAACAAGCTTCCAACAAATTTAATTACAAACTTAAAGAGTAGAGAAATAAACTTAACAACACAATTTGAAGTTAAGAATTATAGAAACATTTTCTATGTAAAAGAAAGTGTAAGAAACTTACAAAAAATTTTAAATTTTTGGATTTGTTCTTTCTTTCTTTCTTCAATTTTCTCTCAACTCTCTTTGTAAAATTTGTTAAACTTGTATAAGTGTTGTTGTTGAAAACAAAACAATTTTTGTTTACCAAAAACTCAATGGCCGAAAATCCATCCAAAAGTAAATAACATTTTATTTAATTTTGTTAGATTTTGATTAGTCCACCATTCGGAAAAATTAAAGTTATCACTTTAACTTTAATAAAGCAAATCAATCTTTGTTCCAATGGAAACTTGCCATAATAAAGCATAAATCATTATTAAGATATTTATTATTTTAATTAATTTAATTATTTAACAATTAAATAATTAAATAATTAAATACAAATATCTTAAATATATGTATTATATTTACATTAAATATCTCAAATACATATATTAATGATATATGTCAAATATCACAATTTGATATTTTTATTAATGTATATTTAATAAAATCAAGTATTAAATACAAATACACATTAATTCGGAAATAATCATTAAGTCCCGATTGTATGTATTTTTCGTTTAACCATTAAATGAGTTATAAATAATCAGTATTATTCATAACAGTTGCCCTAGTGCTCTACGAGTATATTTCATTAGTGAGACTCTCTAGATTCAGGCATATTCGTCATGAAATCCAATTCCGTGTCTATAATTCACCCACCCGTAAATTATGATGACTACGGATAAACTCGTTGAATCATACAGGCCGAGGTCACTGCATACGTATAATCCCTCCGTCACAGGTATCCGGATTATCCCAGAGATACAGATATAAACGTCAAATCTCTTTAGGAATAATCTCGTCGACGTATTTATTCTTTGTACACAGAACTGAAGGATCATTTCTTCATACACACAGATATCATGAGCATGAGTCCACACCCAACGAATAGGCGGAGGTCTGATCTAAATAGATCGGTGACGTGACTGTCATCTAAGTGTGGAGGATAACTCATATATCCACAATGGTATCTCAAGTCAAAGAATCACTATGCTACTCAGCCCGAGAATATTCCTATTGACGTTGGTGTACCATCTATTAGGAAATCATTGGTGATTCGTTCAGTCAGTGTTTATCAAATAAACACCTACACGTCTATACGAGTCTCTCAATACTCATGGTTCATTGGGATAAACCATCAGACCAAGTCCTATATACGATATGTACTGGTCTCAGCGGATTTTACTAACCGACCCGTGTCAGTAAATCTTGACGAGGAACTTAATTTAATACAACTTATAATGACACTTCCCAATGTCAATTACAAACTATTTTGCAACTGTGCATTACGATGTAAATCATGGGTCTTTGTCTAATATATATACATATCACTAAATCAGATTTAGTTTCAATCTAATCGAAATTAGATCGAATGCGTATATAAAAGACAAGAGGTGCTACCATTTAATTAGTAATATTATGGAAAAATATTTTGCTCGTATTCATGAATCGGACATAAATATTATCCGGATTGGCGCTATGAGCACCAACCCTAACATTGGCACTAGAGCAAGTGGGAGAAATTGTTAGGGTTGGTGCTCAGAGTGCCAATCCGGATCGTATTTATGTCTGATTCATAAATACGAGCAATTCTATTTTCCATAATATTACTAATTTAATGGTAGCACCCTTGTCTTTTATACACTTATTTGATCTAATTACGATTAGATATCTGATTACAATTAAATCGAAACTGAATCTGGTTCAGTGATACAAGTATATTAGACAAAGACTCTAGGATTTCCAATATAGTGCGCAGTTACAACGTAGTTTGTAATTGACATTGGGAAGCGCACTATAAGATGTATATCCTTAAATAAAGTTCCTGGTCAAGATTTACTAACACGGGTCGGTTAGTAAAATCTGATGAGACCGGTACATGTCGTATATCGTGACTTGGTCCGATGGTTTATCCTAGTGAACCATGAGTCTCGGGAGACTCGTATAGACATGTAGGTGTTTATTTGATAAGACACTGAACGACTCACGGAAGATTTCCTAATAGATGGTACACCAACGTAGTGCATATCAATACAAGATCTGTCAGTCCTGTGTATATGACATATGCATCCTCACGTGTTTACGATCTAGTAAATCCATGGTTGTGGTATAACTTCGGAAATTAGTTCCGAGTGTTATTTAGAGATCGTAAATTGAAAGTCGACTATATTATACCGAACGGATTTCACGTTCTTATCTATATCTCAGGTATAATATGGATAGCCTGTGACAGAGGGATTATATGTATGAAATGACCTCGGCTTGTATAGTTTAGCGAGATTATCTGTGGTCGTCATAATCCATGAGTGGGTGGATTATGGATACGAAATTAGATTTCGTGACGGATAAATCTAAACTTAGAGAGTCCCACAATATGAAGTGTACTCGTTGAGCACTTGGGCAACTCGATATGAATAATACAATTATTCATAATACTTCACCGGATTAAATGATTTAATTCAGATCGTTTAATCAGTTAAACGATAATACATGTTTTAGGGGATTTTGTCCGATAATAATTATTGTGTATTTGTATTCGATACATAATACGATTAGATACACATTAATTATTCGTCAAATGAGATTTTGACACATGCCATAAATATATGTATTTGTTATTTTTTGTAAATAAAAATACATATATAATAATAATTACATTAATTAATTATTTGGATATTTAATTGTTAAATATTTGAATTATTAAATAATAAACTTTTTTCCATAAATATTATGGAATTTATCCAATTATTATTGGTCAACATGACATGTTTTAATTACACCTTATTTGTCCAAATTTGATTTGTTATAAAATGTAAATGGATTTAATTTGATTAAAATAAAAAGGATAAAAATGCCCTTATTTATTGCTAAATTCAGTCAACATGTATAAGAAAGAGAAAATTATTTTCTTCATCATCTTCATCACTTCCTTTGCCGAGAGCCTCACTAAAAAATGGGTTTCAAATTTGTTTGATCAATCCATGAAGGTTTGAAGGAAAAATCAAACAAAATGCTAAGAATTTGGGGATTTGAGGTAAGTCTTCAAATCCCTAAGCTTAGAAATTAGATTTCTTGTTTCTTCATGATTTAGAAATATCTAGGGTTCCTTCAAATCAAAATTTTTGGGGCTTTTGGTTGTGGATGATGGATTGGAAGTCATATTGCAAGTGTGAAGTGTAGTTGGATGGAATTGTTGTAATTAGCATCCAATTTAATCATTGTTGATGAGTTGATATTCTAGAGTGTTATGACCACTCTTATGGCACCTAGAATTATTCTTGGGTTGTTCATATGTGGTGACTTTGGTTGGTGTCTTAATTAATTTGATTAATCTTGAAAATTTTGGGAATTAAAGCATGAAATTTGGCAAATTTATTTTCTAGATCAGACCTGGAAGTGTTCTATTTTTGATGATGAAAATGTTGTCTTGTGAATGTTTTGGATGTTTTTTGGGAGTTGGAATAATTTCCGAAAAGTGTTTCGGAGTTGAAATAAGCGAAAACGGCCAAAAATGGCTTTACCGGGTTACTTTTGAGCCAACCGGGTGATGGCTGTCCAAACAGTGAGTTCGTCACTGTTCGAGCAGCCCATGAACTGCCCTGACACTATTGGGGCTGACCTGGGTAGTCCCCATAAGTGTCGGGTGGTCGGTTCGGTCAGCGAATTTAACACCTTACTTGGTAACTCATGGCCGCAATCTTTTTACTCATCTCTGACGGACCTAATTCAGTCAGCCGCTGCTCATCTTCTTCAAGGAGTAGCCATTTTATGAATTTTGAAAGGCTAGAAGGATCCGAGATCGCAGTCATCCCATGAGGAATTCTCACTTTAACATTTTCTAGGTCCTCATCCACTTTAACCATAACTTTCTTCTTTTTGGAAGCCGAAGCCTTCTCAGTCCCATGTTTCGTTATGGCCTGAACATCAGTCGAAGCGACCTCCATTGGCCTTGGAACTTCGACCTCTATTGCCTCAGGTTACTTCCCTTTGTCTTTCTTAGTCCTTCTTCTACTTATCATTTCGTCGAGTGAAGACACCTTGAAGGGACCTGACATAATTTCTTCTGCGCACAAAAAATCCTCAAGAGTCAGAGGTTTTAGTAACAGCAGCCTCCCAAATGTTACTTGGATCACCCAAGTGCACAATATCACGGCTAAAATATGTTTACATAAAGCCAAAAGGGTCTCATTTGAGCTTTCAAAGCATTTCCCCCTCGAAACACCAACTCACCGCCCTCACAGCAATCAAACGGAGATTAAGGTAACATCCAGCCTTGCTCTTCCTTATTTTCAGCTCACACTCCTCACTGACTTGAGCGTCGGAGTGCCTACGACACCCACCACACCGGTGGGCAGTAACATCCTCGCTTATTTTACCTTTGTTTGCATGGATTACTAGTGCTTCATACAATAAATTATCGATTGTGGAATTCAGACGAAAATCAGCATCCACAATTATTAATATTGTATATTGAATAATTTATTCGTAAATTTAAAAATTTTAAACTACGATTTCGCCCGAACCGCCTTCTTCCGCTGCGCCGCCTGAAAACCCCGACAGTTTTAAAGGTTTAAAAATTGGATATTTGGATTTAATATATAATGAGTTTAATAAATACATTATATTTTTCATTGATATATCGGATTGAAACCTAGACGTAAATTTCATAGCCGATTTCGAATAGATGATAATGGGAAATGAACTCCGGATACAATTACACATACTTCGGATTTAGTATGTGTTTGCTGGCAACGTGTACACGTGGGCAATTGGTCCTTTAAGTTAAGGGATTGATTGTGGGCATGTGATGGCATTGAAAACACGTGGGCTGGCTTGATCTTACTTTGGTGTAGACTTGCGTGGGCAAACTCATTGATAACACTTGAGAAACTTGTCTAATCCCTCGTTTTGGTTGCTGTTGATCGAGTTTCAGTTATCGATCGATCGAGACAAAGATGGAGCATCGTCAAGAGGAATCGGTGTTGTTGGATGAGAAGGAGCTGTTGAGATGCTGCGGTAGCACCAAATTTGCGAAAGAGATGGCCTCACCTTTTTCATCCTTTGATCAAGCCGTCTCAGCTGCTCGACACATCTGGTTCAACTTGGTATGTCATCAAACTAATCACTTCCCTCTCTTTACTAATTCTAATTTTAATAACTTAATTAATTACAGGTTGATGTTAACGGCTGGCTTGAAGCATTTTCGGCTCATCCTCAGATCGGCCAATCTCCTTCTTCTCAGTTATATTTTATTTTCCTTTTTCTCTTCTTCGCGATTAATAAAGCTTCTAGCTTTTTATTTTATATTCAAGTGTTTTTTTAATTCTTGGGTAGGTGGAGCAAGGCCGAGCAGTCCACTGCTTTAGCAACTTCACTGAATCTAGCTTGCAGGTTAGTCAAATTTCAAGTCTTTTTCCCGTTCAACTATCTCTACTTAATGAAGTGCCCTTTTTCCCCTAATTGTTGTAGGAACTATCCGACTGGAATGCTCGATACAGGCTGAAATTTGGAATTGTATTTCTTATATGTGCTTCTGGAAGGACGACTGCTGAAATACTTACTGAATTGAAGGTTAATCTTACTCTTCACTTTCTTCACTGGTGTTGCATTTTCTTTGCAGTCTGATTTAATGTGATAATATTTCTCAACAGAGGACATTCTTTGCCCAATTTCATTTTGAACATCAAGCTTATATTAGATTTATTACATTTGTTAGCCTTTTGAAGCTAGCAGAGATATAGTCTTGCTTCCACTAATGAGCAAAATTTACCCTATGTATGAATTATATTCCCTTTCAATTTTGCTGAGTAATTGATATTTGCTAGGCCAGCAGTTCTGTTTTTGTTTTGCTCAAACAAAGTTCATTAAAGAGGTCATTTTAATTTATCGGATCGGATGCTTAATATAAGTCATTTTTATGTCGTTTTTTGCAGAAACGATATTCAAACAGGCCCATAATTGAGTTGGAGATTGCTGCTCAGGAGCAAATGAAAATAACGGAATTACGTATGGCAAAGCTCTTCTCAGCTAAAGCAAAAGCTTCTTCCGCAACTTCCCAGAATTTTGCAGCTGCAAAGAAAGCAGAAGGTACTTTTTTACCATCAATTCAGCAGGACATTTTTCTTTTAATTGTTAGGAAACAAGCAACTATTGCTTTGACAGAGGACAATACGGACCCTTTATTCGCCCCTTTTTTCCCCCTCTCAAAATGTATTTTTCTTTTTATTTGGTTTAATTGTTAGGAAACAAGATTGATGGAGCAAAATATGGACCTTTTATTGTCCCCTTTTTTACCCCTAAAAAAATATAATCTTTGCTTTTCATTTGCTCTATACATGCAATTGCAATTTATTATTTACCAACTGTTCTGGCCCCTTGGATTAAATTTTCCCTAATCATCCCATTGGAATTGGTTTATTTCCTCTCCTTCATGTAATGAGCAAATAAAATTTGTTTGGAACACATTCAATATGTGATCTGTGTATCAACTGTTCTGGCTCTGTAGAAGCAAGCTTGCTGTCCACAGAAGTTTAAAATGGAGATGAAGGGAAAAAGACGAAAATTGATTGTTGAACGGGGAAATTCTGAATTGGATAATTAGTCATTTAGTGTACACAATCACTTTAAAGAAACTGCTTGTTTTAGTTTCAAACATTTTTCTGAAGTCCTAAAGTGTACTATGAACACCTATTGATTGAACAAATTTAAAAAATCTGTATTTACTCTACACGCCTGCATATATGCCAAAATAGTCCCCAATGGAGCCCTTTCATGAAGTATCTTGTCCTCTCTTTACACCCATAAACTAATCATTTATATGAAAAACCATAGAATCTTTTTTTCCCCTTCAAATAAAGTTTGTTGTCTTTTCTTTTCTAAAATGTGTTGCCTTTTTTTTAAGCTATGGCAATAATGTTTTTCCTTTTTTCCTCTCTAAGCTAATTGATTATCTACAATAAAACCAAGGTTATTTGCAATAACCCATTGAGCTCATAAATGACATATGAGTATTCAAATTTTGGATAACTCCACCTTTTTAATGGACATTGCCATGTTCCTCCCAATCAAATGTTATAATTCTGTAAGGGAACCTCTAGATATGTACATGAAACCTAATGTATATCAAGTGAATAGTTGTAGCAATTATGTATGTTTTTTTTTTATTATTGTTAATTCTAGATTTAGATTTGATGTTCTATAGGTGTAAAGAGTAATAATAATTTATTAACTTCTTAAAAGTGTCCTTAATAGTAAATTACTTTAGGGGTATTTTAGTATTATTAAATTTATTAAAATATGGGCATTTGAAGTATATTTTAATGTTCAAATAGCCCGACCATTTTTTGAATAGTTACTACTACTACTAGTGTTGTTAGAGGCAACGTGAGGCGTGCCTCGAGGTGAGAGGCGCATGAGGCATTCGGCCATGCGTCTCAAGATGTCGATGAGGTGAGCTAAGGCGCACGAGGTGAGGCAACGAATTGAAAATTTTGATAATGGATTATATTCTGTTATTCGACAAATAATATCATTAATCATTAATTATAAACAAATATAGGATAAATTTTATTATTTAGTAATATATTTTATAATTTCAATTTCATAATGCATAAATCATAAATATAAATTGTTATTAATAAATATGTGCTTCCTGTGCACATCTTGCCTCGCTCCTAACTTTTTTAGGCTCTCATCGCCTCGGTGCGCTTCTAGCCTTTAACGACACTTCTAAGTACTGTTAGTTGCTATTAATTTCAAAGTTATGAAGTATTCAATTCCTAGGACACTCTTGTCTTCTCTTACTTGTAGTGCTATTGTTTCGATAAATGTTAATGTTTTTCTTTGTTCAACTCTAAAAGATCATGTGAGCATCATAGGACACCTATGTGCTGCCTCCGAAACTTCAGCAGGGAAAACATCTCAAATCCTTACAAGAACCCGACCACCCATTACAACCCATGTATTGGATGTTTCTCAGGGGTCTCCGGCTGCAGGTGTTGAGGTACATTTGGAAATGTGGAAAGGCATGCAACTGCGTCCCTTGTTTGGTGAAACGGACGTAAGTGGGTGGGTGTTCCAGGGGTCTTCTGCTACAGATAAAGATGGGCGATGTGGTCAACTGATGAGCATGGTAGAAGATCTGAACCCTGGATTTTACAGAATAACTTTTAACACCGGTAAATACTGTCCAGCAGGGTTCTTTCCCTATGTTACTATCGTGTTTGAGATCAGGGAGTCACAGAAGCAAGAGCATTTTCATGTTCCTCTGCTACTCTCACCATTCTCATTCACTACCTACCGTGGAAGCTAGAAATTTGTGGTAGGTTTGTGAGAAATAGAATAACTGTCTTGTGTTACAAATATTTGACAGTAGTCTTTGCCTTGGCTGTGGTTTTGCAGTTTAATTTAGCTGCTGTTATTTATCCAAAAAAATAAATAAGATTGGGTGTAAAATAGTATGTCAGTGAACATCATACTGTCAACAAACAAATGTTAATGTTTACTTTCTCATTAGTTATCAAAACTGTTTCACACAGGAATTGTTTTCAAGAACCAGTGAATGATGCATGAGATTTCTTCTGTCAAAGGAATGGTATTTATTTGATGCTAAAATTATAGGGTACCTTGATAATAACAAGCTGTTTTCCCCGACAATTAAAAGCTTGACACATCAATCTTTCTCAAAGCAACAGGGTCAGTTCTGATGGAGGATGATTATATAAAGATCAATTCTTGTATGAATGAAACTTAGTTGTGATCAACCAACAAAACAATAATTACAATAATACCATTCCAAAAGAGTGTCCACACTTTCTAAGACCTATGATTCAATTAAACAAAACTAAATAAACTGTTTTTTCCCTGAGAGTAGAAGATAAATGTCTACCTGATGATGATGATGTTCCTGTGGAATAGAAAAAGAAGAGATTTTGTATAGTCTAAAGTATAGAAAACTGAGGAAAAGTTTTGAGACTCAAATGAATGAAACTTTGTGTTGTTTAATGCAGAAGTAATAGAAATTATAAAAACAATGTTTTCATACATCATCAATATTTCCAATTCCATATAATAAAGGAGACTACAAAATGGAACAAGCATTTGGATTTTCATCGCTAAATAACTGGGGAGCATAAACATAGTGAATAAAATAGGGAGCCTTGCTGCTCTCCTTATATTTAACCTCCTCCTCCACCTCCTCCTTAAATTCTATAATTTGAGTTGACTTGAGTTCATCTTTTTTCCCTTCCTTTACGATCTCTGCATGTTTGTGCACCTTCTTCCGAAAGTATGATAGGAGATTCTCAGACTCAATACTCCCTTGCACTATTACTGTTTGAGCTTTCTTGTCAGTTTTAACACTGTAAATACCTGCATTTTAATTTGTAATTGCGTTGCCGATCAAATTTGAAAAGAAAATCATTTATTTATTTTCAAATTATATACCCTACCCTACCTTTGTGCTTCAGTAATTTCTTGCGCAAATCAAGCTCGCATTGCTCGCAGTGGATGTGAACCTTTACTGTCGTTGTGCGTAAAATTAGCTTGATCAAATTGTACAAATTAGTTGATTTATATATATATATATTAAACTTAAAATTAATTAATGAATCAATTTTGAGAAGATCATATACCAGTCAGTAGCAACGATAACAATGCAATTATATGTATGATCAGTTCATCTATCATGATATCAATAACTTAAATTTTAATATCTAAATTTAAATCAAAAATTTAAGAAGTGAGAGTATCCTCATTTTATGTATGTATGGTTAAAATAAAAATATCCACTCTAATATTATTAACAAAAATGTATATATCTTTTAAAAAATATCTTCATTTTATAAAATGAGTATATTAGTTGAGGGTATAAGATAGATATATATATATATATATATATATATGATAAAAGATAAAAGCAATCACCTCTTTTTCTTTGGTTTTCTTCTCCGAGGAAGCAGTAGTAGTACTAGTACTAGTAGTGTCTTTGATTTTGAGTAGGTGGTGGTGGGGTGATATCAACTCAACCTTCTTCTTAATGGATTTTTCGATTAACTTATGGATTATAATCACGTCAATCACGCCCTTAACCTTAATTTCAGATTTCTCAAAATCAACATCCACACTGTGAACCCCTGTCGAGCTCGATCACAAAATTAAAATTTATATATCCTATTCCTATTATTAAATTAAAATAGCAATATTGATTGATTTTTACCTTGGCTTCTTAACAGAGGCTTTTTTATCCTTCGTGCGCATTGCGGGCAATGAAGGTTCACTTTATAAACACCCGTAATCACCCCTTCTTTGTCTTTCCCTGCCATTTTATTTGGCAACCCAACGCACTAATTATACAGATCGATATGACACACTAATTAATATATATATATATAGGAGAAATATATAATTTAATCTAATTAATATGCTCTTGGTTTGGCTATTTCAATATTAAATCTAGCTTATTTGTATTGTTGGAAGTAGTTCGCCAGATATGGATATTGGTGGGATCTTATGATCTCCTAATTTATGGAAGTTGCCCTTCACGAAATCTTAGCTTCTAGACGTTTCACGTTTAGGACTAAATTATTTAGTGTCCCTTTGGTACAAATTGTATTAAGAATATAAATTAATTTATAAGTTGCGGAATAAATGATAGATTATAACCTAATTTATAAACTGTTTAGGTGTTTGGTACGACACAGAGTATAAGTTATCAAATTACAAATAATGATATATAAATAAATAAATAATTAGTACACTTTACAAATAAGAACACTCACACAATTTTAACAAGTTACTAATATATCATACATAATTTTTTTAAGTTGAAAGTTTATATGATTAACAAAATATTAATCTAATATCGCTTACATACATCATGCAAATTAAAATACTACATGTTCATATAATAAAGTTTTTCGATAATTTTCTCTTGCAACCACAATACAAACTTAGGTTTGAAAGGGATAAAAAAATATAGTGCTTAAGATTTTTCATTTCTTCTTTGTCACTTCAAAAGTCCTCTCAATCATATTCTGAAAAGATAAATACATACGATTAAATTGTTCACGAGATCCTTGGTCAAAATCCAAAAGGAAATCTAATAAATGATATTTCTCACCTCTATAGGGTGCGAGATAATCAATTTTGTTCAGATAATCTGCATCCACCAAATAATATTTTTCTACAATAAATTATGGATAATATTATAATTCTATGTAATATGACATTACTAATTTGATCAATACAACAATTCAACTTTGAGAACGAATAAACCTTATGGATGTTTTGGAAAATTTAATTGCTTATTGCTCAAGGCACTCTGAAAGACGAGCACATCATATGTAGATCCCTCCTAACCAACAGACACAAAAATAAACAATATATCAAAATCACAAGCTGCCATCACATTCTATATAGTAATTCATTTTCTCTCAATATAAGATGTTTTCTTCTCTTTATAAATTATAGCACGAATATTGGTTTCATAAATGATACCAATATAATTTTAAATGATTTAAACTGAGGTTTACTTCTAAGTTTGACATGAACTTATTCAAATTGGCCCTCCCTTGGTTTCATAATGTCTATTGCCAAATCATAAACACTACACAGAACGTCTTTAAATATCCTACTAATTATTTCTCTTGAATATTGAAAAACTTCATGTACTACTCTATTGTCAGCACCTTGACCCAAAGTGTAAAGAAACAACTAAGTATCCATGAAATTTGGATATTGTAAGAAGCATGCAACATATACTTATCATGGAGATCTTGGCATAATTCTTCGAACATTTCTTTCATCAACCTAAAATTTTCATAACACCATTTTTGTAATATCCCAAATTATTTTTAACATACATTAATTTTCATTATTTTTGTGTTGGAATTTTAGGAGTAATTTGGGAAGTTTGTGCGTTATTTTTTTAGATGGAGTAGAGTTGGTGTTTTGCTTTTGAATATTTAAATGGACTTGTTCCATTTTTAAAGGAAGAAAATGAGAGAGAGAGAGAATAAGAACATTTTGACAGTGGTATTGGCACCGAAAACATTCGATTTTTTAGTGATTTCACAGTAAGAAATTTTCTTCGATTTCTCTTAATTTCCTGTTGATTCGGAATTGCGATTGACGAACCATCGGTGATATTGGAACCAAGGAAGACAGATGAACACACGGCCATAAAAAAATTTAGATTTTGGGAGGCGCATGATGCTCATGCGTGGGCAGAAACCACGACGCGTAAGGACCACACGCAGGCAAAAGTCACGGCGTGTGGGGCCCATGCGTTAGATAAAATTTTGGTCTCCTCTTCACGAGTCTTCCCTTCTTCATAATAACGGACCTTCAAATCTAGATTTTCATGTAATTTATCGTTATATTCGATTTATACATGTTTATTTATGATACTTAGCTGTGATCCATTGCACTAAGAAAATGTATAATGACTCGAGAAGAAAATAAAACCTAAAGCTAGAGAGCACAAGTAAAGATTATGACAATTTTTATTTTTGTTGACTAGATACACAAATATGCTAGGATTGGAAATCTTGTATTTTACATATTCATACGACTGAGTCTTTGGTTTTTCGAAATGGTGTAAAAAGAAGTGCTTCTAATCATTGTTATTTGACCTGGACCTATTCTAAAAAAGTCGAGGCATTTCGAATCATGTTTTCAAAAATTTCATATTTATTGATAGAATTTGCATGTTTAATGTTTAAGTTGAATGTTTAATGGTCAAAATAACATATTTATACTCAAGAGTATTTGATACCCTTAGATACCATAGTAGTGGCCATGATTTTTACATCCCTATATTATATTTGGTTCAACATCGATCACTTCTCTATAATTTATAAAATATTCCAATACATATTAGTTTCTGAATTTTTGCTCAATTTTACCTTTAAATTACATTTCTTTAAATTACATTTCTTTTTTACAAAAAGTCACTGTGAAAAGTTGTTTTCTATTATTATTAAACATTATAATTGTTAACCATGTAAAAGAAACTATTGGATACTAATGAAAAGTAAATTTTTGATTAGGAATATTATTGTTAATTTTTTAAATTTTTTTTATTAAATTACATAAATATTTCAATTTTTTTCTTCATTTATTAATATTCAGTATTGTAGACGCTGGTTTTCACCCGAGGTCCACAATCGAGATTTCGTTGAGAGGGGCACTAGCAATCCTGCAAAACAAAGAGGTAGGGTGAGCGGGGAGATTCTACCCACCGGTGTGGTGGATGCCGTAAACACTCTGACGCCCAAGTCAGTAGAGGAAATGAGCTATTAACACCGTAGGATGAGGAACCAGGGTAGATATTACCTTGATCCTCGTGTGATGCCGTGAGGGCGGTAGGTTGATGATTATGAGAATTCTGGAGTGAATGATGTTAGGCTATGAGTAGGAGAGCTTGAATGCCCCTTCCTAGTGGAGCTTCTTATCTTATGTACGTACCCTCGGGAGGCGCGTGTATTTACTGCACTTGATTGCTCGTCTGTTGGGTGTTGGTAACAGCCGATTTCTTGAGGGGTGATTAATATGTCTGCCCGTTGAAGGCTGGAAACGGCTGGGTTATGAGGAATGTTTTATGAGTCCGAGCGTTTCGTAGGCTGGCGTATGGTGGGCCTTAGTTATGGCTTGGATATGGGGTATTTCACTGGGTATGGGCCTGTATACAATAAACTTGGGGCTTCCTTTAGTGTGTGGGTTTGAAGTAGCAACTTAGGCCTAGACCTTATGTTGGGTACCGTTGGGGGAGTCTGTAGTATATTTAGTATTGGACCTGAAGTAAAAAGTTGAAATTGCCATTGGCCCAAATTTGGCCCGTACAAGTATTGATTAATATATGATTATAAAAAATAAATTTGAAAATAAATAAAATTTAACGATATAGTTGTCAACATTTTTTATGCCATGACAAGTTAGATTTAATGATTTTTTTTTTTTTGGTTTAAAAATGCTTTTATCATTTATTTGAATTATATAAATTTATTAAAGGTAAAACTGTCAAATAATACAAAAATTTAAGAGAACATATTTAAAGATATTTTACAAATTATAAAAATATAATGCGCTATTAAAAAAACAAAACTCTAAATTGATGATGTAATTGCTATATTTGCTAAAAGACTTGTCGAATGCTTCTGTGTCTGCAAAATCCAAATCAATCAAGTAAATATAATTTGTTGTTCACTTGTTCTAGAATCCTCTTGTATCTGGGGGCAGTTGACCCTCTCAAATTTTTTTTTTTTTTTGACAAGGGCCAATTGGCTGGCAACAAATTCAATAATATTATGATAATGGAAATTCAGCATACAGTCACTTGAATCTAATACATGGATGGAGGTAGGCATTTTATTTCTAGCTAACGTACCTTGGGCAAGAGGAAGGTAAAGGTAGTAATTGTATCAAATAAACTTGAGAGAGGCAAATATTGCAAAAAACGAGAAGAGGCCATGCTGGTGGTGGTTCCGTCGACGAACAATGATAGCATTAGCGACCTCATTTCTACAAAGAGGACAAGTGGAGCGTGATTGGAACCATGCATCAATGCACTCAACATGGAAGCAATGCTTGCATTCAGGCAGCCGCCTATATTTTTGGCCATTCCATATCTCGTCCAGGCATACGGTGCAGTAGTAATTATATGAGCTCCCCTGTTTGTTGGGATTGTGAGTAAACACGGGGAGCCAATTCTTGAACCACAAGCACTTGGCGGCGAAGCCGATGGTGAAGAAGATGATTGTGACGACAATAATCATATATATATATACTTGCTGTCGAAATTGCTAATGACCTGTCCCATCGCTATGCAACATAGCTTTGCTAATGACTTGTCCCATCTCTATGCTCATCTTACCTTATAGCTTATAAGAGACTAGTGTCGGGTTGGGGGCCTTTTTCAAATAATCCCATTAATTAAAGAATTTAACATGCAACTTCCAAGCAAAAAGGTTTCATAATATATGTATATGGAATAAAAATACACAAAATAAACTCAAGATCGAATCGATCAAGTGTATACTACATATTTTAAAAATAACTGATAAGAGTGCTTGCTTTTTTTGTTTGAAGAAGCAGGTGTACCAATTATACTACATATTATATAAACGGAGAGTGGAAACCACGCTTGATAAGAGTGCTTGTTTGTTTGTTTGTTTGAAGAAGCAGGTTTACCAACTTCCACTATATATTTCATTTTGCAGCCACGAGTTCAACAAGCACATGACATGGAGCGCATTAATAACAACTACTATAGAAATTGCGCGCTTCGATGGGATTTCATTGGACTTCCAAGCCTCTTTTTCCTATTAAGTTCGCGTTAGTTACTCAATACCTACCCTATTTCTATTATTAGTTTACCTGAAATCCCTTAATTCAAATTTTTCTAATATCAGGTCTTATTAATTAAGTGAAGATGGCTGACTAAAATGTCAGTGGCCACGGCCCACATCACCAACAAATACCCACTTGTACTTGTGATGCAAATCCTTGGCAAATGCACAACATCTGGTGATTCTTCTGGTCCTTTCAGTGACAGTGCACAATCAATTAAGAATTCAGAACGTGTAATATCACTTGGCCAGCCTAGAAAGAGAATTATATTTGATATAGAGAGAGAGAGCGTGAGAAATTCAAATCAATTATTTGGAATATATTTATATATATCATCAACTTTTTTTTCTTACTCTCAATCTTGCTATTACAGTCTCAATAACAAGAATACATAGGAAAATATATCATGAATAAAAATATAACCTTCTATGGGTCCATCCAACAAGAATGAACATAACGATAGAATTTATCTCATAATAAAGTGCAATATTATGCAGCAACCAGCAATTACACCACCACCTGGAAGAAAAAAGGAGAAGCAGATGATAATCAGAATTACACTAGCAAGAAGGTTGATTATGAAACTTTAGGTAACATCCACAACTTCATAGCCACGTAGTTTAACTGGTTAACAAAACGTATAGCTATCATAACCTGTCTTTAAATGTCCTGGTCAATGTATAGGGAAGCATCTTGGATGCCAATCAGTTAAGGAACTTTTAGAGAATAACATCTCTATTTCCCAAATAGGAATCTACTGGACATTGCAACTATTGCTTCGGACAATTTGAAAAAGGACCTATGGAAAGGTGATTCAGATTTTTTGGCACTAATCTAAGCAGACCTCTAGTTCCTGCAAAATCTAATCAGACCTCTAGTTCCTGCAACCCCCACATATACACTGTCATTCAAGGTGGTGAAAGTACATAACGAATGGATGCACTCAGTTTTTCAAAAAAGTGTAAATTGACAGCATATTGATTTCTGTAGTTTGCAATTACCATGGTACTTTTGTGTCATTATTCCCAAGTACACATGGTTGACAAAAAATGTGAAGTAGCTTCAGCAAACTATTAACTAAAAGATAGCTCAACAGAATCAATGCAAATGTTCTTTTTAACCCACCCACCAACCCCCAATCTTCTCTCTTAAGTGATCGCATGCAAATGATAGATACCCTCTAGCAGATAACTGTAGCTGCACTTGGTACTCAGGAAATGGCTGCTCAGCCAGATTGCAAAACTATATCATTTCCACTACTATATTTACAAAAGCAAACTATACAATGTAATAGTTATTTTCATAAATAATATCATAATTTTATTTCTAGTCCCAAACAAACCACCTATAGAACAGCACAACTATGGCGCTTTACCTTCTCATCTTTTGCGGTAAAAACAGCTTTAACTGCATCAAAAACCTCTGCAACAGGCTTTGCAGCATCAATCTAAAAGTAAAAGCAACAACCTGGTTATTACAAAAGACATGCAACATATTTAAAACCGTATTGCCAAAGTAAAAAATGGGAACCAAAATATTACCTTCCGAACTTTACCCTTAGCTTCGTAGAATTGAACCACAGGGAGACTAGACTCTAAGAAAACCTTAAACCGCTTCCTTATTGTCTCAATGTTATCATCTTCTCTTCCCTTCATCACTCAAGAGAAAATAAAAATTATGACAAAAATAGAAAAAAAGGTATTAAGATACAAATAGAAAAAGATAACCGAGATGAGAGCAAGGCAGCATTTATCTAACCTGATTCCTATTCAAAATGCGCCTCTCCATCTCTTCCTCGGAACAGTCAAAAAACAGGACGAACTCTGGCTCAATTTTGGTCTGCAGGAAACAAAACTTTTCAGCAAACAAGAATGCATGCTAAATTCAATAAATTGTCAATGTTATTTGCATATGTAAGCCAACAAACATAGAAGACTTACGACAGCTTCAAATGCCGCACGATTTTCCTCATTACGAGGAAAACCATCAATGAGAAATTTATCGTTGCCACTTTCGTGCATTGCTTTTTGGAGAAGCTTAATTGTTACCTCTGAAGGAACAATCTTTCCCTCTTTGATCATGTTCTGAATCATGGTTCTGTACAGCACAAGGGAACAAAATGTTCATGCTAAAGTCTTGCAAAAAAGGTCGACAGTTTGGCCAAACAAAAATTCCAAATCTAACACTTGGTACTACAACAGAAAATGCTCTTCAGGCTGAAAAGACCAAGATACAACTCAGAAACATTTAACAGAACAAATTGCATTCTATACACATCCAAGACACTTTTTTGAGAAGTTATAAAGACATAAACTCCACTATATCTCAATTCTAAAGTCGTAGGAGTCAGCAATAACTGAAACATAAATTAAATAAAATCATTATCATGGGATTTAGTCAATAATGTCATTGTTAAAGCTCAATCCAATTAAAAAGATGAACAAGCATGTGAATTCATGACTGAGTCTCATTTCAAACTATAGCTTCTAGAATATTTCACTGGTGAACATCGAAAATCATGGAGCATGATTTTGCAATTGACAGTTTAACCAGAGGGTCTACTTGTCAAATCTGACAACTTAGATAACAGCAACACAGTAATTTCCATACCCATTTTCAGAACCAGATTTGATTTCTGCTCTGAGAAGATCACCAGCACTGAGATGGGTGTACCCAAAGTGTTCAACAATATTTGCACACTGGGTTCCTTTTCCGCTGCCTGGTCCACCTAGACAATTAACAGTATAGATACACCAACTCAGAGAAGTCTCAAAATAATTTAGAGAATATAAAAGAGGAAACCTAAAAATCACAAGCTCGATAAAATTAAATGGAAAGAATTATGCACCACATGAAAAACCACAAAAGTATCACTATTTTCTTCGATTTTTCTTAATTTCCTGTTGATTCAGAACTCCGATTAACGAACCATCGGCGACATTGGAACCAAGGAAGACAGATGAACACACGGCCATCAAAAAATCTAGATTTTGGGAGGCGCATGATGCTCATGCGTGGGCAAAAACCACTACGTGATGACCACACGCGGGCTAAAGTCATGGCGTGTGGGGCCCACGCGTTAGATAAAATCACAGTATCCTCTTCCTGAGTCTTCCTCCATGTCGCCCCAACCCTTCCTCATAATAACAAACCTTCAAATCTCGATTTTCGTATAATTTGTCGTTATATTCGATTTATACATATTTATCCATGACACTAAGCTGTGATCTATTGCACTAAGCAAATGTATAATGACTCGAGAAGCAAATACGATACTCAATCAAGCAAACCTAAAGCTATAGAGCAAAAATAAAGATTATGACAATAGAATTTTTCTGGTATGTAATTTCGGAAGGAATTTTTGTGCGTGAATAAAAATTTCGATTGAATATACTCCACGGGCATCCCTTTTGTAAATTCCAACCAACAAATTCAACCAAAAATTATTGGATTAGCTTAAATCAATATTCTAGATTTTAAAATCTAGATTTAAATCAAAATTTTAAGTTACCCATTTAATATCTAATAAAAGCTGAAGAAATAATGGAAATTTATCACAAATGACCCATTTAATTTTTGTTTAAATTTAAAAAATTAACAAACTTTTAAATTTTTATTTTTGTTGACTAAATACACAATTTTCAGATTTTGTTTTTTTAAAAAAAGAAATGTCTAAGTTTTTTTCCATAAATAATACACCCTCACCCCCCCCCCCCCCCACAAAAAAAAAAAAAAAAAACCCAATTAAATGTATCCCCTAGAACTTGAACCTGCTAGGATTGGAAATCTTGTATTTTACATATCCATACGATGGAGTCTTTGGGTTTTCGAAATAGTGTAAAAAGAAGTGCTTCTAATCATTGTTATTTGACCCGGACCTATTCTAAAAAAGTCGAGGCATTTCGAATCATGTTTTCAAAAATTTCATGTTTATTAGTAGAGTTTGCATGTTTAATGTTTAAGTTGAATGTTCAATGGTCAAAATAACATGTTTGTACTCAAGGGTATTTGATACCCTTGAATACCATAGTAGTGGCCATGATTTTTACATCCCTATATTATATTTGGTTCAACATCAATCACTTCTCTATAATTTATATAATATTCGAATACATATTAGCTTCCGGAATATTTCACTGATGAACATCGAAAATCATGGAGCATGATTTTGCAATTGGCAGTTTTACCAGAGGGTCTACTTGTCAAATCTGACAACTTAGATAACAGCAACACAGTAATTTCCATACCCATTTTCAGAACCAGATTTGATTTCTGCTCTGAGAAGATCACCAGCACTGAGATGGGTATAGTCATTACTCATAAAATTATGATTTTATGTTTCTATTCACACCAACTCAGAGAAGTCTCAAAATAATTTAGAGAATATAAATGAGGAAACCTAAAAATCACAAGCTCGATAAAATTAAATGGAAAAATTATGCACCAGATGAAAAACCACAAAAGTGTCGATATCTTCCACTTTGTATCACTATCATCATTGAAATGCTTAGGAACAGAAATAGTATAAAATTGGATTGGGGCATAGTCTTTGTAGTGAATAGAAACATAAAATCATAATTTCAACAATAATATAGAACTCTAATACCATGGAACAATTTGGAATCATATACATGTAAATAGCAAAAGACATTACCAAACAAAATTACTACAAATAGTCAAATAACACTAGATACAAAATGCTTACCCAAAACAAAAACAACAGTAGGATTCTTCACAGCTACGCTAGCATCTACTTCCTGCACCCAGATGCATTTGTCATGCACCAACATCAAGGAAAGATATATTCCTCAATAACAAAGGACCATGCTCATACAATAAGACATTTTAACCGAGCCATACGTCAACAACCACAAGGGGCTGCAATTAATTGATTTCACTTCAGAAGTAAAAAACATCGATCTTTCTAACACAACACAACTCTCATTTCATAAAAACATGGATCCAAATCAGTACCTTGAAAGGAGATTCAACCACAGATCCCATGAGTGCCAACTACCACTGTATAAATATGATCTGCATAACAATTTATAATGTATCAGCAAATGCTTTTAAGAAACAAATTCATTATCTAAAACGCAACAACCATATCATGAATTCAAAATGCACACGTCATATAAAAGAATATAATGCACATTTAACATTTCGATTCCCAACTAATAATGCATGAATCAACAGCAATTCCGTAAACACTAGCTCAAAAAGTTTAAACTTTATCAGATCCCTAAATCTCTCCAAATATTTTGACGCGATCAAATTGCACAGAAATGAGATCGTGCGAAGAGGGAATTAAGAGATCATTTCTCAACTGTTAGATCCATTCCGGAAAAAAGCGGTCGGATCCGGAGAAATGCGAAAGCTAAAAGCAGGAAGAGATTAGAGAGATCAAATAAAAATAATAATAACAAGACGTTAATATCTGAAATGAAAAGAGATCAGATCCAGAGAGAGGCTTAGGATTAGGCTTAGTCTTAGGCTTACCTTAGCGTTGTGTTTGGAGAAAGAGAATATGGAGGGAAATAGACAGGGATGTCATTGCTGTGGATCTCCTCCCCCTTTATATAATAGACTTCAATTTAAGAATGTTTTTGAACTTTCGCATTTAATGACGAATCAACGCTCGCTCGCTAGTCGCTCCCTGTTATGTAGGGGTATATCGGGGAATTCCATTTCACTTTGAATGGCCTAACCGTACAGGACGCGACGGATCACCACACAGTCACCAAGGATTAAAATATATTTATTTATTTATTTATTTATTTATTTACTTATTTCTGCTGTTTAATGTTTATGTAATAATAATAGAACATTTATATTGGATTTAATTTTGCAAACGTAAGCCATTAGTTCGATTGAGCCACTACCTCATTTCCTCCACTTGAAACCCAGAGGCAGAAACTCATAACTGAAATCCAAATCTGTTTTGCCAATTCTTCACTCTACTTGAGACGTTCTCTTTAATCTCGGAAAACAAAGCCTTGCCTTCTTATTCTAGTTTGGGGTCATATAACGTGGAAGCGCGGTTCGAATGAAATCGTAATTTTAAAACTTTAAACTTACCGAATAAATTATTCGATATCATATATTTATAATTTATTCATATTTCACCTAAACATATTATTCGATATCATATAACGACATAATTAATAATAAAAGCATTAAGAAACTTTTAAGATTGAAGCTGGGTATTAAAGCTCAGATGCAATTCTTCAACAATCTTGTAGAGCTGGTATATGTTTTATCCTTGTTGAATTAATTGTATTAATATATGGTTGTATATGTATTTTTGATGAACATGCATTAGTTTAAATTTAATTATATTAAATTTGTATATATTTTGTAGATATATGTATTTGTATAAATGATGTATGTGAAAAATTATTATTGCGGAAATTATTTGACATATAATAGAGTGCAGGATAAATTTCTGGAATTTTTTGGAATATTCTAGAAACGTTTTGGGAATTTTCTGTAAAACTGCACTTAAATGATAAAATTATAATTTTATTAAAATTAAAATTTTTAGTTATTGTTACAGTGTTCAGACTACTGTAGCAGTCTTTATATCGCGTTGAAAATTCCTGAAACTTTTTCAGAATCGTTCAGAAAGTGTTTTAAGTATTTTCAACAAAAACCGCACTAGGGACAAAACCATAATTCGTTGAAATTACAGCTGACCAGCCCTGCTACAAATGACCGAATCACAGTAGCAGTGGGCTGATCCGATTCCACGGTTGAACTAGTTCGCCGGCTTTCTCTGTCGCTCGATTTGTTAAACTAATTCATGTGTAATTGCAAAAAATATTTCTGAATTTTTTTTTTTATCCGAAGTCTAACATTTAATCACACTTTGATATTGGACATCAATGAGTGATTAAAGAGAAATATGGATGAATAATTTATATATATGATATCGATTATTTGTCCAGACAGGAAAATTTTAAAAATCGGTTTTGCCAATGATGACACTATCGCAGCAAAGATGCCAAGATAAATCAAATAAAAATATTTAGGGATGTGATCCCGCACATTTACGCCGTGCGCTTTTAAAATGTACCTACTAACAATAAACATTTTCAATTTTAAACCACTGATCCCATTCTACCGAACTGCTTTGTGCAGAAGACCTTAGAGTTGTAATACAATAACTGTAGTTGTAATACAATTTCTTATCATTCCTCTTGAATGATGAGAGAACCTCATTTCCCCAGCACTTTGTCAATAAAATCCCACTCAATCTTGTTGTACGCTTTACTTAGGTGGAGTTTCAATGCTACCATCCCTTGTTTCCCTTGCTTCTTGTGCCCTAACTTGGTGCACATGATAATATCATCTGTTGACATTCTCAAGGGACTGTTTGTTGACTATGCACTTGAGGCAGGCTAAATTTTGATAGAACTAAAACAAAAATATAGAGTTTTTTTGAGGGTGATAAAAGATGAATAACATAAAATACTAGCACAAGAATCTAGCGTCCCAAGTTCCCCACCCAACCCAATCTAGAATATGTAAGCAAAAAAGAAAACAAACAGTATGACTAATTCATCCGGACGACTATCTCATCGAACCCAAGAAACCGAATCGATCTCATCCCTGGCTGCCTTGTATAATTCAAGCCTCTTAGCACACTCTTGTCTCCTTTCCATCAAGGCTGGATCTTCATCCAACAACTGTCCAAGCTGCTTAGCCTGCAAACAGATTCAAAACAAAACCAGCCATCACTGTCAATTGATATTCTCATACCTCACCCATGGAAATGGAACTACTCTCGTGGTCTTAAAATATTATGCAATGACAGTGAAATAGGTACCTCTTTCTTGCCTATTTGTGTGTAGAAGTGATTTAATAATGACAGCTTGGCCTCCCTAACTTGACAATAAACAACTGCTTTAGGAATAGTGTTCCTAAGTGTTTCTGACACCATACCCACATATGAGGACACATTTGATCCTATCCTCCTAAAGTGGCCCTCTGAATACCGATCTACTGCCTGCGAAGCAGTATTTCCCGGGTTTCCTGCTTTCTCCACTTCCTGGGGAAGCCTACGAAAGAATTCAACTGTTAAATATGAAGCTTCCATATCAACCAAACGGATAACTGTCTTCTTGCCCTCATCACGGAACCTTTCCAAAGCCTCGTTGGCAGCAGCTGCTATCTCAGCTTGCAAAGTTGGGAAGCGCTTCAGCTCCTGATTTTGCAAACACAATTAATACATAAACCCTTTTTCTGTTACCAAGAAAACCTTTAGTACAACTGGACAACTCTGAGAAAAGTTAAATTCAGTCAAGTTTAACCTGAGTTTCTCCAATTGACTTCCTCACGAGCTCTTTCAGTACAAAGTGGACCTACACCATAATATCTCAAATCAGTATAGATCTTCTGATATTTCAATATTGGCTTTCTCAACTTCCAGAATTGACTTGAACATCCTTTTCAAGCAATAACTAGCAATCAGTAATTGCAGCAACTGGGACAACTTACCGCATCCACAGAAGCTTCAGCTGGGCCTCGGAAATAACTCAGTGAACCCTCAATTAGGCGTCGGTAACCTTGCTCTGGGGCAATCAAGTGAGGCTGATAACCATCTGCCTCTGACACTACTTTCTTTACATTCTGCAGAGACAGATGCCGGTCAAATGGAAGCTTCCTCAAAGCAGCAGGAAGCTGGTTGTCAAAGACTCCATAAATACGATCACCTCCAGGTCGACTGAGATAAAATGAAATCCAAAGAATAATCAGGCATCATATCCCACGCATGCAATCACTTTAAAAGTAGCAAGTTATTCAGTTGAATTGTATGGGGCTAAGAACAGATGTACAGGAAGATAACTTGTCCCTATAAGCTAATTCATTCATAGTTCCACTACGGAATTAACAGCTCATCAAGAAAACCATGGAGAGAGCTGGCAGTAAGGTTTACAAGTTTAGATCTAACTACCTATATTAAGATGATGATGATGGTAGTAGTAGTAGTAATAATAATAATAATAATAATAATTCCTATAGTCCTAAACCAATTGAGGTTGGAAAGTGCCACACTTGAAGAAGATTAGACAGCACGAAACAGGCAAATGATATTAAATATGGTCAAACCAGTAACTACCTATATTAAGATGATGATGATGATAGTAGTAATAATAATAATAATAATAATTGATATAGTCCTAAACCAATTGAGGTTGGAAAGTGCCCCACTTGAAGAAGATTAGACAGCATGAAACAGGCAAATGATATTAAATATGGTCAAACCAGTAATCCCACCCCCCAAATACAAACGGGCACACAGAGAAAAAAACTTGAATATATCATAATTTGACCACTAAATGAACTACAACCGTAGGTACATAAAAGAATCGAAAGTTGACAGGCAATTACCCTCCCTCCAGATGCTCCTTGAATATCCGGTCAAATGCTCGGCAAATTTCCAAGATAGTGTATAGTTGAGCCTAAAAAAGGACATCAAAGTTAGGAACAACACAGTAAAATCTGAATAACCATTAAGTTTAAAGACACTCACTCCAGCATCAACAGCAATAGGCCGACCAAGATGGTCCATCTCAGATTCAAGTTCTTCGATGCTTTTGTTTATCAAGGATGTGATACTTGGTATCCAAGACCTAATTACAGACTCCAAGTGCTGAAAACAAGGCACCCCGTCAAAATTTTATTCAGCTAACCGAAAAAAAAAAGTCATCTTAAATCACTAGAAGCTCGAAACAAACCTTTGACAGAAGCTTTGCAAGATACTCTGAACCCATTTTACTTGCTAAGTGTCCATAGTCTGGACTGGTTGCAAAATACTCACGTTCCTTGCGCCTTGCAACAATCATGTCAATATTTCTATTTATATCCGCTTGTGAGCGGTTCACAATTCCTACCCAAGGATGTTGCAGTCGATAAGATCTTCCTTCGAGCACCTTAGGGTAGAGATGCAAGTTAAAACTCATCCAATGTTCTCAAATAATGAAGCAGCTTTTCAAAAAGATGCACAATACACAGTAGAAAAACAATACAAAGACTAGGGGTGGCAAAACGAATCAATGAATCGAATTTGTATCGAATCCTAAACGAATCGAATCAAAATGTGATGGATTCGTATTCGATTCGTTTATTAAACGAATCGAATACGAATATTCGCTTAGTCATGATATTATTTAATAAAATAATTTACCACACTTGATTTACATTAATTATTCATAAATATATACATATGAAATATGTAGTTAATATATTTACTAAAAACACTTCACCAAATATCGAAAATATTACTTTTCCTATGGTAATTAGCTATAATTTCTCGAATCTTTCAATTTTAAATAAAATAATAAAACGAATCCTAAACGAATCAATGAGCTTAAATTCGTATTCGATTCGTTTAATAAACGAATCGAATCGAATTGAATCATTTATTAAACGAATCCATTTTTTCAAACCCGTATTCGCTTTAAAGCGAATCGAATCAAACGGATAAACGAATCCTGACCCAAATTGCCACCCCTAACAAAGACTATAGTGACAGTAGAAAGTCTCTGGGATCACTTTCCACGTACCAAATACCACTCTACCACATG
>SKCR01050001.1:0-55799 GCA_019454045.1 Zanthoxylum bungeanum
TCTCACATGAGAACAATGTGATTGTTGCTCACCATGTGGTTTTTCCTGAGGAATACTGATATGCAGTGGTCAGTGGGAGGATAGTGATACTCGATGACAATCGGAGTAATACTGTTTTCATGGCACGAAGTCCTTAATGGAACACATACAGTTCATCAATGATGAATCTGTACATTAATCTCGAATACACAAGAACTGAGTAGATCGGAATAGAGTCAGAAAACAACCTATGGTATGGGTTTCTGATCTAACCTCATTAAGATGTCAATCTTATGAGGGTATACCACGACTAAGTTTTGAGGAAGTGATACGAGGTATCGACTCCTTAACATGGCAAAGTGCCATGGTCCGAAATGGATTCCATGTATAACAACTATTTTGGATACTGGTTGGTTGTACCACAAGCATTGTGCCTATGGTACATGATACGTCTTCAAGGAAGACATACATGGATGGCAACATACCAACGTACAAAGCTAGGCTTTTGACGGAAAGGTATCGTTCAACATTTGTTATAACGGTTTTAACCTTTTACCTGTTGCCATGGTAAATCCATTTTGAAAATGCTTGAAAATAACTATATATTTCATTTATGAAATATGTCAGTTATAAATCAAAATCGCTTTCCTGAAAAGGAAACCTTTTGGGGATGCTTTCAACATCCTGACGATTTTTGTATAACCGACAAACAAGGTTTGCAGGTTATTCGATCCATGTTTGGATCAGCAAGCATAAGGTTCTTGGAACTGTCGTTTTGAAATAATCATAATGATTATGATTTGACTCAAAACGAAATAATTCTTGTGTATATAAGGAGTTAGTGGGAGCGCACTGACAGTTAAATTCTCATATAGCAATTTGTGAAAGCTTGGCTTTCATAGATATTCTTTCATAGAAATTCTCCGTAGAATTCTGGGGGTAACAACCTTTATTCAAGGAATAAAATCTACTGGGATAGATTTGGATTTTGTTAACACTCTCTGGGAATTGTACATTTAAAATGTACTTGTATTGGTGTCTCATACGCTTCGAGCATAGGGAGTCACAATCGGGTCAATCCAAGTGATAGTCACTGGATTGAAGTTAAAAACATCTGTTAGTATCTCTGAGAACTAAAGATGCTATCTATTACTAGGAGAAGGAGAACTTGAAGTGACTGGGATCACTGCAGCAAGTTTCCAAACATTAAATACTGCGGTACTATAAAGTTTGAATAATGGGACAGTGAGCTGGAAATCTTCCAAGCAAGATAACTGTTGCCGAATAAACAACAAATGCGTTATTGCTGCAGCTGAGGCAGCAATAGAAGTCTTTTGGGTCGAAAATAAATCTAATTAGATTAGATATAGTTCTGTTAGCAGCTGAGCTAGGCGTCAGCACAAGCTAAGGAATTAAAGGTCTCATCGACGATCAAGATATATACTTCTATATCATCTGATTCGTTCGGATCATACATCGTGGCGATGTGATGATCGTGTAATCGCGTCAATGATAACCTTACAAATCCGCTGACGAAAACCTTTCCTCAGCAATTTGAGCGAACCTTACATAGTTCGGGTGTAGGACACTCGAGTGACTGGCTATGTGCCAAGTGGGAGATTGTTGGACAAAATGACCCATAGCGTCACTATTTGCACAGATCATCGTGTTGTTGTAGCAAATTAACTATGTAATAAGGAAATTGCACTCTCATCATTTGTGATTAGATCACCATAGATATATAAATGAAGAGAGGTCCCTATGATTAGTTCCTGGATTGAGATGATATGAGACAGTATCAGTCCACGAAGGATTAATCATTAAATATCCCTAGCCGTAGTATTATCGAGACTGGACATCGATAATGCGGAATAGGCTAGTATTGCACTTGTGCGCGTTGTGATGGCACAACGACATAGTTCTCATATATATAAGTTATTGGATACTTATGCAAGTGCGATAGGAGGTCGTGTTTCACCGATGGTACGGGAAACAGCTTCGCTCTGGATAGACCCCTCGGAATCCCATTGGTATTATGACGATGTGTCTATGGGAGGCCGAATCAAGGTAGGTGTGTATAGTCTTTAACCTGAGACTTACATCGCTAATGCTTACGACAATCGATATACTTTAGTTGAGGTCGTCTAGGACTGTAACCGGTTCTGTGTACCCAATGCCGGGTATATTGAGAATCGTAGTGTATTGGATGTGATGTCAAGACGGAAGTGTCACTCCAGTCATAATGGAGATGATGTCACGCAGGATACGGTATTAGTGCTCTTAAAGTGATGCGCATCCAATCGTGATATTATGACCAGGTCATGAATATCCGATTATAGAGACTAGTTACCAGACATCCGATATGTGTTTCGGACGGGGCAGACACTTATCCAGCCCCAGCCCTAGCACGTGACTATCCGATACTGGGCCGATATGCACAATACATTAGTATACTACGCTTGATACAGATCTTAATATTCTTAAATGGATATGTCCGGAGAATTGGGTAGACTTGGTGCTTTGCTAGGAGTCGACCTTGTCTCGTAAATCGGTAGAACGTAGTACTTGGTACGTACGTGATTCGGACACTCCGACGACCGTATTTACTGCCAGATTATCCGGGGATCTCATGGGTCGCTTCCCGATAATCCACCGATGACGCACAACTCGCACTCCTTGAATAATCTGGGATTATAATAGAAGAGAGAGAAATTAATCTAGGATTAATAACGAGATATTTTATCCGGGATAAAATGTCGTCTAAAGAGAGAGAACGATTAATTTGGAATTGATCGATGAATTAATATATTCGATATATTAAATGAAATTAGATTTCGACGCGGAATTAAAATTAGATTTTAATTCGGGCAAACGAGTTAATTTAGAATTAATTCGTTAGCGACGTAAATAATAATTTCGCCAGGCGCAATTATTTATTTAAATTCGATTGAATTAACGTCGCGACATAAGCTCGGTATTTCGGAAATATCGAACCCGAACGCGTGAGTGCACGTGGGCCCACTTTCATTTGGAAACGTGTGGGGCCCACATGACACATGTCATGTTATGCTTATTTGACACTCTAATGCTTTGCATGGAGATTGTGTGCATTGCACTCAATAGTAATGCATGGAAATGAAGTGTTTGACACTCTAAGCCTTTGCATGATTTGTGTCATAAGTTTATTATTTGTTTAATGAAATTATGGCATAAATATAAATTGATTTTGGTAACAAAAATTATGGTAATACATTACACATCTCTCTCTCATTTCCTCTCTTCCTCTCACGAAAATGGACTGGTTTGGAACTGGTTTTGGGCGTGAGTTAAAGGGAAGCAAAGAGTGATTCTCATGGTGAGAAATCAAGTGCTAGCACACTACAAGTCTTGCGAAGGGGTAGGGAGGTTCGACCATGAGACGGGATCCATCCGACGAAGCTAGGAGCTCCGTTTCTCATCTCAAATTCTGTTTTTGGAGGCAGTGGACTGCATGCAGTGGAGCTCAAAGGCAGTGCGTTTTTTGGGCATCATTCGTCTCCAAATCGACATAACCGATCAATGTGAGTATTCCGCTACCTCCGTTGATGTATTCACGCATGTTTTCATGTCTTGTTTGATCTTGGGACCTTAGAAAAATCCAACTTAATTAATAGAGAAGAAAAATTAATCTAGGGTTAATTGCGGAGATATTTTATCTAGGATAAAATACTATTTGAAGAGAGAAAACGATTAATTTGGAATGAATCGGTAAAATAATATATTCGATATATTATACGAATTTAGTTTTTCAACGTGGAATTAAAATTAGATTTTAATTCGGGCGAACGAGTTAATTTAGAATTAATTCGCTATCGACGTGAATAGTAATTTTGCTAGGCATAATTATTTAATTTATTTGATTTAATTACGTCGCAACGAAAATTCGTTAATTTGGATTAGCGAACCCGAGCCCGGGATGTGTTGTGGGCCCACTCGCATTTTGAATCAAATGGGCCCACAAGTCACATCATGCGTCACATCACTAGTCAACTTTATCACTTTAATATGATGGAAGTTGTTGGTAGGTGATTGTGTGTTAACACACAAGTGGATGGATTAAAAGACATATATCATTTTTTATTACATTTGGTATATGACTTTGAGCATAACCTCATGAATAAGGACGAGCAAGCCGGGAATGGCACTCCAGGAATGGAGCATAACCTCGGGAATGAGGATAACCAACTCCTCAGGAATGAGGACGAGTAAGCCGGGAATAGAGCTTTGAGAATGGAGCATAACCTCGGGAATGAGGACAAGCAAGCCAGGAATGGGGCATAACCTCGGGAATGGAGCATAACCTCGGGAATGAGGATAAGCAACTCCTCGAGAATGAGGACGAGCAAGCCAGGAATGGAGCTTCGGAAATGGAGCATAACCTAAGGAATGAGGATGAGTAAGCCGGGAATGGAGCACTGTTCAGGAATGAACCATTACATCAGTGACACCTCGGGAATGGGGATTGGCAAGCCGGAATGGCGCTCTGGGAATGGAGCACGGTTCGGGAATGAACCATCACATCAGCGACACCTCGGGAATGTGGATTAGCAAGCCGGGAATGGCGCTCCGGGAATGGAGCATGGTTCGGGAATGGACCAGGGGTCGAAACACCTCACCACCACATCAATTCAGTTTGAAGCATCTCAAAACAACAGGTGAGTCAGGCAACAGCTGGCGAGCCAGGTAAGTAAAAATGCATACATGACTTTGATAGGATTGTCACTATCACACACTGCACAAGCCCATCAAAGTGGGGGTGATTGTAGACACTGCATTTTTGCATAAAAGCCCGATGATGAGCCTCGTATGGAGGCACTACCCGATAAGTTACGGAAGTTGCGGGAAATGAACGTCGGAAGGGAAAATTCAGAAATAAGTAAATCTTCAGATTTAATTCGCTTGTCTAGCCTCGGGTTCGCTCAATTAATCTCTATTTTAGCTATTAGCCTCGGCCCAAAACCAAGCTGCACGCCCAAGCCCACCAACAACCATCCACACGCCCAAGACCCACCAAATCCAATCCAAAAATATTCAACACATTTAAAACACATGTCAATATCTAAATAAATCACCTTCCAATTAAAGGAATTCCCCACCAAAAATACACAATATCATTTCCTTAAACAAATACACTTATAATTGCATGATTTTATTTCCTTGTTTGAAGATCCAATGCACAAGGAAACCCTAGCCCACTCTTAAAAAAATGGACCTAAACCAACCTAGTGTTCGTTGGTTCTCACTCACGTCAACACAAACCAGAGAAACAAACCCTAAACACGCCCATTAGCTTCTCTCCATTCCCTAGCTCTCTAGCTCTCATATCTTCTCTCTCTCGTCATCCTCATCTCTCATCACTCAACCGACAACCCAAGACACCCACGCTCCTCCATAGCTAACCAAATCAGCCAAACCGTGACAAAAAAAACTCAGCCCTAAATGCCACACACTGCCTTACACACGCTAACACTCACACACGAAAAAAAACGGCGCCTTTAACCCTTCATTCAAATCATGCACACAGGCCACATTAAAGCCCACTGACCGTAACAACATAAACCAAAGCAACGCCACACAGCAACTCCTTTACCAAGACAACAAACTACCATCTAAACCCACTCACGTAAGCCTAATCTTCTCTCGCCCATCTCTTCTCTGATCCACCAAACACACCCACGTGAATCACAATTATATAACAACATAAAGCACCCAGCAGTGTATAACCGACACAACTCACTCTCTCAACATACATGCCCTTCACCGACTAATAAAGCAGTGCAAAAATGACACAAATATAGCAACCGAATTCAGCCTTCACCGAATTGAAACCAGAATGAGAAAATAGTCGAAACAGTGAGTAAAACAGTCCCCTATTTCACACAAAAATAACACCCCATAACAGTCCAAATATCACCCCAAAACAGTGAACAAATACACTCCAAAGCAATCCAAAACAGTGAAGAAAATTGCAGTCCAAAACAGTGAAGGAAACAACGAAAATAATGAACTGGTGAACTAGGAAAGTGACGGAGCTTTAACCCTTCCGGCGATAGTGTAACGCACTTTCGAGAAGCGACATAAAAGGTAAGACCTGAGGGCACCCTTTGCTATTTTTCATTCATCTTTTCGGTTGTCTATTATTATTTCCTTGCATGCGTCTTGATAGGTCATTATTGTTATTGGGTTAATGATTGCGGGCTATCTCTTGCGGTATATCAGATGGAAACCCAGACGTAAATTCCATAGCCGAATCCAAATGGACGGAAGTGCGGTATGTACTTTGGATACAACTCCACGTACCGCTTGAGAAACTTTCAAACATGTGTTTCATTTTGTTATTTAATTTTTTGTTTATTGCCTCCACTATTTATTTTCTATGCATTGTTTCTTTATTTAAGCATTGTTAATCTAGTGCGCATGGGCTAATCACGTTGGATTAAAGGTCCTAAATTTGAGGGAAAAGCAAAAAGGCTACCTTTACCACGATGTTTCGCCGCGCCGGACGAAGTATACTTGATTGAATGTGAAATACGTTCAATGGGGCATATGAGGTCCCATAGAGATGTTGGCCTTGGTTGCATCTCTTTTATTATTTCGTTATTTACTTCCCGCATGTTATTTATTTATGCATTGTTAATCTAGTGCGCATGGGCTAAGCACGTTTGATTAAAGGTCATTCATTTGAGGGAAAACCCAAAAGGCTACCTTTACACGATGTTTTTCCGCGCCGGACGATGTATACTTGATTGAATGTGAAATACGTTCAATCGGGCATATGAGGTCCCATATAGATGTCTGCCTTGGTCGCATCTCTCTTATTATTCCGTTATTTACTTTTCACATGTTATTTATTTATGTATTGTTAATCTATTGCGCATGGGCTAACTATGTTGGATTAAAGGACCTCCATTTGAGGAAAAAGCCAAAAGGCTACCTTTACCACGATGTTTTACCACGCCGGACGAAGTATACTCTATTGAATGTGAAATATGTTCAATCGGCCATACGAGGTCCCTCATGGATGTTGGCATTGGTCGCATCTCTTTTATTATTCCGTTATTTACTTTCCTCATGTTATTTATTTATGCATTGTTAATCTAATGGGCATGGGCTAACTATGTTGGATTAAAGGTCCTCTATTAGAGGGAAATGCCTAAAGGCTACCTTTACCACGATTTTTTGCCGCGCCAGACGAAGTATGCTTGATTGAATGTGAAATATGTTCAATCGGGCATACGAGGTCCCATATAGATGTTGGCCTTGGTCGCATCTCTTTTATTATTATGTTATTTACATTTTGTGTATCATTGTTTTGTTTATTCATGCATTGCTATCTCGTGCGCATGGACTAATCATGATGGATTAAAGGTCCTCTATTCGAGGGAAATGCCTAAAGGCTACATTTACCACGATTTTTCGTGCCCTTCTTCTTTTGATTGCGCTCTTCATCCTTGTTTTGGTTGTTATTTTCATTTTTCATTTTTCGCATTCATGCTGTGTTTATGCTTGAGTATTGCCTCTCGTGGTTTATCAGATGGAAACCCAGACATAAATTTCGTAGCCGAATCCGAATGTACGGTAGTGCTGTCTGTACTTGGGATACAACTTCACGTACCGCTTGGGGAAACATTCACGCATGTGTTTATTGTATTATGGATGCTACTGTTGTGATTTTGTTCGAACTCGTTTACAAACGCTACACGAACGTATTCATTCTGCCTCATTTCGTTCGAACACATTTTCGAAAGCCACTCGAACACATGTATTCGGTCTTATCCCGTTCGAACGCGTTTTTGAATGCTACAGGAACACGCATGCACTCTGTCTCGCCATGCATGATATCTCGTCCCGTTCGAACACGTTTACAAACGCTACTCAAACAGTGCATTATTTTTACCGTTCGAATGCGTTTACGAACACTACACGAATGCACATACAGTGAACAAACCTCTTTTCATTATATTTTGTGCATGTTTGCCTCTTTGGTCATTTCTTTTGCATTACATACTTAATCATCTCACTTTATTATTGACACTTTTTACCGTTATTACATATTTACATTTCCACATTTCTTTATTTGATATGTCTATGGAATTATGCATTTTTCTTCTATTTTATTCATTTACGTTTATGGGTGTGCAAACTTGTGTGTTGATTACATGATCTTGTATATGTTACATAAGGCTTGGTTATACTATTGCATAAATCATTTCATTACAATTGGCATAAGTAAGGGGACCATTCCGAACCCTACGGTTTGAGGTCATCCCTTACGAGGGGTGAGTGCGGCCTTAAATCATTTCCCAGTTCACACTGGGTGGCAAATCCATTTATTCTCCGGTATAGTCTCCTATGGGCTACTCCGTACTCTCGATCGGGCCACGAGCCGGACAGCGTCGCCCACCTCTATGGCCGTGTCTACAAAGGTCCAAGCTTACTTTGTGCTTTTTTCCACGATCGTTACCAGAACAGTTCAACTTGGAAAGAATAGGGTCGATTCTTGGTTCAAAAGCTAAGAGTTGGTCAATAAAATCATCAGCTTTTATTGCAATTAGGAAAATATCTCTTACCGGTTTTGAAATAACCCATTTCTTTTGCATCTTCAAGGAATACAAAAGAAAATCGAAAAAATCCATTAACATTAAACAAATTAATGGGTTTTTGGTGAATAATCAAGTTTGCCCATGACGCAACTGTGAATATTTCCTCCAACGTTCCTAGCCCACCTGGTAAAGCAATGAAAATATCAACATGATTGATCATTTCAGTTAGTCTTTCAGATATACCTGTGACAATACATTCTTCTCCATTTGATTTTCCGATGATGTTATCCTCTGTTAAGGGTTTTGGGATGATCCCCGAAACTTGACTGCCATATTTTTGTACCGCTTTTGGAATATACCCCATCAATCCAAGATTGTCACTGCCATATACTTAGTGCATATTTCTGTTTGCCATAACTCTACCCAATTCTCTTGCTCCCTCAACAAATATATGGTTTACTTCTGGAGCTAGTTCCACAAAACACAAAGGTATTAGTGAATCGTTGTTTCGAACTCGTCTCCATTTGTGCTATCTCTCTTAGCTAGATGTGTTGAAATAAGATAAATGACGGGCTGAATTTATAGATCCTGAAAAGGGTGAGTGAGAAATGCACTAATATCTGTGAAATCACAATTATCGGGAAAATAGATCATGAACAAAAATGTTAGATACTGTCGGCAAAAAGTAAATCAAAACAGTATTTTAAAGTAAGGAAATCAAAGCAATAATATATACTGGTAGTTGTGATTGTGGCTCACATTTTCCTCTGGTTTTACGTCCAGTAACGGCTTAAACGCCCTATATGGGTCAAGGATAGGCTTTCCATCCAACTTTCTTATAAATTGGAAAACAGGGTCTTTTAAAGTCAAATTCCCGAGACTGTATTGATGTCTTTCATTTTGAAATTGTGTATGTAATCTGCAAATTTCACGATGAACATATCAACTAGGATGCAACTCAAGAGTCAATGATATATCATCAAAAGGCTCATTACTTAGTCCATCTCTAATGAATTGAATTTTATCTTCGCGATTATCAGATACCATCCCTAAAGAATGACAACGTGTGTTGCACGTACATCATGCACACTTATAACAAACACATAATTGTTTAGCTCTTTATTTTTTTAGAATATTTGCTTTTCCCTGAACCAGGCATGTAACGAATGAAGGATTCAGATGACTCACCTGCCAAGAGAACTCTTGCTTCAATTACCCAACGAATATCACAAGGAATACCATGAATCATAAGAAGTCTCATTCTTTCTGTGCGTGCTTTGTAAATTTTTGTCAGAGCATTTTGGGGAAGAGAAGGAAAATATTTATTGAGGTTTATGAGAGTATCTCCATGCTTTGGTTGTAGGGTATCAATAATTGTAGGAAACTGAAATAACCGACATTGAGTCACTGAGTACCGTTATCTGCTGCTTTACCTGGGTGTGAGATAAAAAAAACAAAAATTCTGCAAAACTAAGAGAAATGGAAATTAGAGAAATATTAACAAAAAATAAAAGAAACTACATCAATCAAGGTATACTGGGTCTGACAGGAAAAAAGTTCCTTGAAATTTTGATCACTCCAAAAAAGGTTAGAGAATTCGGCCAATGAGAGAGTTGGAGAGAGATAATGTTTTTGTGTTATCTTGACTTGTGTTGGTTTTCCAAAAACCAAGTAGTTGTATATTGTTTTTCCAAAAACAAAAACAAGGTTGGTTAAAAGTAAGTGGTTTTGTGAAAACCAATTACTTTTGCCAAATACCACCATTACCTTTGACAAGTGATGTGAGTGGTGGGTCCCACCCAATTTTGAATTCCAAATTCAAGTTGGCTTACACAACACACTTTGGGCTCGGTTTTGTTTAATCAGACTAAATTAATTTTTTGTCGCTACGTAATTAAATCCAATTTAATTAAATAATAATGCCTAGCAAAATTATTACGAAAGTCGCTTACAAATTAATTCCAAATTAATTCGTTCGCTTGAATTAAATCCAATTTAATTTGGTATTGAAATCCAATTTCAATTAATATATCTGATATATTATTTTAGCCCAAATAAATAAAATAAATAGTAAAATCCAATTTAACTATTAAATTTACTTTACCGATTAATTCCAAATTAATCACATTCTCTATTATAGATGAATTTAATCCCAGATAAATTCTTTCCGTAATTAATCTCATATTAATTTTCTCTCTCATAATTAATCCAGATTAATTATGTTTGAGTCAAATGTCATCTGTGAATCTTCGGGAAGCGACCCAAGAGATTCCTGGATATGTTGGCAGTAAATGCGGTTGTCGGACTATCCGACACGTGCGTACCTCGTACCACGTTCTCACCGATTTACAAGACATGGTTTGCTTCTAGCAAAGCATTGTGCCTACATAATTCTCCAGAAATATTCAATGAAGAATATATAATCCAAATCAGGCATAGTATACAAGTTATTACGTAATACGATCCAGTATCGGATGTCACTGCTACGCCTAGGGCTGGAATTGTGTATGCCCCGTACGAAGTATATATCAGATCACTAACAACTAATCTCTATAATCATATAATCATGACATAGTCATATTATCCCGATAGCTGCAGCATTTAAGAATACTGGTTTTGTATCATGCGTGATCATCATCTCCATATGACTGAAGGGATACTTCCATCTGGACATCACACCCAATACACTATGATTCTCAGTAAACCCAAAAGAGGCGTATACAAAACCTGTTAAAGCTCTGGACGACCAAAACCAAACTGTACTGATTGTCGCAAGTATTAGGGATGCAAGTCTCAGGTTAAGACAACATACACCTACCCTGATTCAGATTCCCATAGACACATAGTCATACTACCAATGAGACTCTGATGGGTCTATCCAAAGCGAAGCTGTTCCCAGTCCAACGGCAAATAGAACCTCCTATCACACTTGCATAAGTATCCAATACTTAAGTATATGAGAACTATGCCGTTAAGCTTCCATAACGCGCACAAGTGTAATACTAGTCTATTCTGCATTATCGATGTCCAGTCTCGATAATACTACGACTAGGGATATTTAATGATTAAACCTTTCTTTGATTAATATTGTCTCATATCTTATTAATCTGGTACAAATCATATGGACTTTTATCATTTATATATCCAAGTAATCCAATTACAAAATGATAAAAGAGCAGTTTCCTTTGTCACAGAGTTAATTTGTACAAAAACACAACGCCTTTTACAAATAGTGATGATATGTGTCCTAATTCTCCAACAATCTCTCACTTGGCCTATAGCCAATCAGTCAAGTGTCCAACACTTGAACTATATACGGGTCGCTCAAACTTTTGCTGAGATATCGCTTTCATCAGCGGATCTTCAAGGTTATCATCAGAAACGATCTTTCGATCTTAACATCGCCATGATGTGTGATCTCTCGATTCATATGAAAATTTCGAAGTACATATTTGGATCATTGATGAGACCGTGGTTCCTTAGCCTGTGTTGTAGCCCAGCTCAGCTGCTAACAGAACTACTCCTAATCCAATTAGGAATTTTATATATCCAAAATGCTTCTTTTACTGCCTCAGCCGTAACAATGTATTCCGTTTTTATTGTTGAATCGGCAACAGTATCTTGCTAGGAAGATTTCCAGCTCACTGTTCCGTTGTTCAAACAAAATATTTACCCTGATTGCGACTTATAGTCATCTTTATCAGTTTGGAAACTTGCATCGGTAAACCCAGTCACCTCAAGTTCTCCTTCTCCATATACTAAGAAAGCATCATTTGTTCGTCTAAGATACTTAAGGATGTTCTTAACATCAATCTAGTGACCATCACCTGGATCGGCCTCATAGTGACTGCAGATGTTCAAAGCATATGAGACACCAGGTCGCGTACATATCATGACATGCATGATCGATCCGACTGCTTAAGCTAACGGGATCTGATTCATTGAATCTCTCTCATCTTGAGTTTTATGACACATGTCCTTAGATAGAGAGACGCCATGTGACACTAGAAGCAGCCCCTTCTGGGTGATCCATGTTGAATCTCTTAACACTTTGTCAATGTACGAGTTCTCAGAGAGTGCCAACAACTTTTAGATCTATCTTAGTAGATCTTTATTCCTAGAATAAAGGTTGCCTCTCCCAATAATTTCATGGAGAATTTTAAAGAAAGCAAGCTTTCACCGATTTTAATATGGAATGTCATTGCTAAGGAGCAATACATCATCAACGTATAGGACAATGAATGTTAGTACGCTCCCAAAAACCTTCTTATATACACAAGGATCATCTTCGTTTTGAATGAAACCATATTGTAATATGATCTCATCAAAATGTTGGTTCCAAGAACGCAATGTTTGCTTCAATCCATAAATGGATTGATTTAACCTACAAACCTTGTTTGCATGTTTTGGCACGATAAAACTATCAGGCTGTTGCATATAAACATCCTCCAAAATGTATCAGGCGTAGTATATAATGTATTACGTAATACAATACAGTATTGGATGTCACATGCTTGGCCTAGGGCTGGAATTGTGTCTGCCCCATACGAAACATATATCAGATCACTAGCAACTAGTCTCTATAATCGGATAATCATGACCTAATCATATTATCCCAATAGCTGCAGCATTTAAGAGTACTGGTTCTGTATCCTACATGATCATCATCTCCATATGACTGAAGTAATACTTCCATCTTGACATCACACCTAATACACTACGATTCTCAGTAAACCCAGAAGAGGCGTACACAGAACCTGTTAAAGCTCTGGATGACCAAACCAAAGCGTACTGATTGTCGCAAGTATTAGCGTTGCAAGTCTCAGGTTAAGACCACATACACCTACACTGATTCGGATTCCCATAGACACATATTCCCATAGACACATAGTCATACTATCAATGGGACTCCGAGAGGTTTATCTAGAGCGAAGCTGTTCCCGGTCCAACGGCAAATAGAGCCTCTTATCACACTTGCATAAGTATCCAATACTTAAATAAATGAGAACTATGTCGTTAAGCTTCCATAACGCGCACAAGTGTAATACTAGTCTATTCCGCATTATCGATGTCCAGTATCAATAATACTACGACTGGGGATATTTAATGATTAAACCTTTTATAGATTAATAATGTCTCATATCTTATTAATCTGGTACTAATCATATGGACTTTTATCATTTATATATCCATGTAATCCAATTACAAAATGATAAAAGAGCAATTTCCTTTGTCACATAGTTAATTTGTACAAAAACACCATGTCTTTTACAAATAGTGATGTTATATGTCATAATTGTCCAACACAATTTACGTTCATGACCAGCATTTTCAAGGTTTTCCATAAACTAGACGATAAAGGGACATTCCCAAAGATGTTTTGAAAGCTGTTCGATATGCCCAAAATGCATCAGTTAGTCGAAGAGACCAATCTTTGCGATTTGAGTTAACCATTTTTTCTAAAATTTGTTTAATTTCCCTATTTGCTAATTCAACCTGTCCATTTTTCTGGGGGTGATAAGAGGTGGAAAATTTGTGTGTGACTCCATACTTTTTCATTAAGGACTCAAAGGGTCTATTAAAAAAGTGTTTACCTTCATCACTTATGATGGCCCTAGGAATTCCAAATCGACTCAACATGTTTTCTTTTAAAAATTTGATCACAGTTGTGTGATCATTCTTCCAACAAGGAATTGCCTCGACCCATTTTGAGACATAATCGACTGCAACTAAAATATATAAAAATCCAACTGATTGTGGAAATGGGCCCATCAAATCTATCCCCCTACAATCAAAGATTTCGATGATAAGGATGGGATTTAAAGGCATCATGTTTCTTTTTTAAATAGATCCCAAGTTTTGGTAGTTTTCGCAAGTTTTCCAGAAAATGTGTGTATCTTTAAAAGTTGTGGGCCAATAAAATCCACACTGCAAGATTTTTACAGCGGTTTTCTTTGATGAGAAATGACATCCACATGCTTATGAATGACATAATTGAATGACACCACTTATCTCATTGTCAGGTATGCATCGTCGGAAAATCTGATCAGGGCAACATTTAAACAGATATGGATCACCCCAATAGAATCTTTTGACTTCGGTCAAAAATTTCCTCATATCTTGTTGGTTCTAGTCTGGTGGTATCTTTCATGTTACAAGAAAATTGACAATATTAGCGTACCAAGACATTATGTTTACAGAAAATAAGAATTCATCGGGAAAAGAATTATTGATGGGAGTGGTATCAATTAGTGACTTGTTTGTAAGTCTTGATAAGTGATCTGCAACCACGTTCTCTGCCCATTTTTTGTCTTTGATTGTGAGATTGAATTCTTGGAGCAGCAAAATCCACTGTATTAATCTTGGCTTGACATCCTATTTAGACATCAAATATTTAACAGCAGCATGATCAGAGTAAACAACACTTGAAGAACCGATTAAATATGATCGAAATTTAAACAATGCAAATATGACAGCAAGTAGTTCTTTTTTTGTGGTAGTGTAATTCATCTATGCACTGTTTAAAGTTCTACTTGCATAATATAGTACATGTAGTTTACCTTCCTTTCTCCGTGCTAGCACTGCACCAACTGCATAATCACTAGCATCACACATTAGCTCAAAAGGCAAGGACTAATCAGGAGATTGCATAATAGAAGCAGAAGTCAAAAGACTGATAATTGTTTCAAATGATTTTTGACATTATTCTGTCCATTCAAATGTTGTATATTACAATATGAGGTTACATAAGGGTCTGGATATAGTACTAAAGTTTTTAATGAACCTCCTATAAAATCCTGCATGTCCTAAAAAGAACGAATGTCCCTGACTATTTTTGGTGATAGTAATTTAGATTTTTGCCTTGTCAACCTCAATACCTTTAGAAGACACAACGTGTACCAAACAATTCCTGAATTAGTCATAAAATGGTATTTTTTCCAATTTAACACGTCCATTTTCTTCACATCTTTTCAAAACACTTTCCAATTATTCAAGCAACTATCAAATGAATTCCCAAAATTAGTTATATCATCAATAATGACCTCTAAACAGTGTTCAACCATGTCACTAAATATTCTTAACATGCATCGTTGGAATGTTGCAAGTGCATTACAAAGTCAAAAAGGAATTTTCCTAAATGTAAATGTTCCAAAAGGGCATGTGAATGTGGTCTTTTCCTGGTCTTCTAAGGCAATGGGAATCTGATAATAACCTGAGTAACCATCAAGAAAATAATAATATGGATGTCCATATACTCTTTCTAAAATTTGGTCAAGAAATGGCAAAGGAAAATGATATTTTCTAGTTGCATCATTTAGTTTTCTATAATCAATGCACATATGCCAACTAGATGAAATGAGAGTTGGGATTAATTTTCCTTTATCATTTTTTACAACAGTAATTCCAGACTTTTTTGGTACAATCTGTGTAGGACTTACCCACTTACTATCAGAAATAGGATACATAATGCATGCATCAAGAAGTTTAAGGACCTCTGTTTTCACTACTTCTTTCATATGAGGGTTTAATCTTCTTTGGGGTCCTACCATTATCTTATAAATGTAAGATTAATGGATTAATGCCTTTTATGTCTTTTAAAGTCCATCCAATTGCCAGTTTATGTTCTTTCAACACTTAAAAAAGTTTACCTTGTAGATCGCTTGTTAGAGAAGAAGAAATTGCCACAGGGTAAGCTTGATTATCTTCTAGAAATGCATATTTCAGTCCTTCTGGCAAAGCTTTTAACTCCAAATTGGGTGCTTCTTCAGTTTTTCCTTCTTCCAGTGTTCCCAGTTCTTCCAAATTTTGTAATTTTCCACCATCCCTAAATACATGTGTAGAATCAAGTAGAAAATCATCAGTAATATTCGAATCTATTTGTGCACTTGTCTCAACAAAATTAGCAGTAAAAAATTCCATGGGATCAAATAAACTCCCATGAATATGCTCATCCACAATATGTTCAATTGATTCCACGCATTCGTTTTCATTATCTCCATCATTTGGCTGTTTTCACATATTAAAAATATTTAGCTCTAATGTCATGTTGCCAAAAGAAAGATTCATGATTCCATTCCTGTAATTAATTAAAGCGTTAGCTATTGCCAAAAATGAGCGACCAAGTATTACAAGGATTGGCTTATAACTATCTGCCATAGGTTGTGTTTCTAAAAAAACTATATCCACATGATATACGAATTTATCGATTTGCAATAACACTTCTTCCACAGTTCCTTTGGTTCCTTAACTGATCTATCGGCAAGTAAAAGAGTAGTTGAGGTTGGTTTCATCACACCTATTAAGTTGTTGATAAACCAGAAATGGAAGTAAATTTACGCTATCTCCAAGATCAAGCAAATCATGTTCAATGTTTTGATTTCCAATAATACAAGAAATAGTTGGACAACCAGGGTCTTTTTATTTTAATGCATTATTGGTTGAGAAAATGGAACTTGCCTGTTCAGCTAGGAAAACTTTCTTTCTTACCTGCTGTTTTCTTTTAATGGTGCACAGATCTTTCAGAAATTTGGCATAAGATGGTATCTTTTGGATGGCATCTAACAAAGGAATATTAACTGTTACCTGTTTGAATATTTCATAAATCTATTGGGAATGGTTCAATTTCTTTATTTTTAATGCATGAGGAAATGGAGGTGCATGAGAAAAACTGTTATTATCGACGATGGGTAATGGCTCATCAACCCATTTCTTACCCTCTGATTTTGATTTATTCTCAGTTTCACGAGGTTCAAGAATAGGTCTGTGGATGTTCTTACCACTGTAAAGAGTAATAATATATTTGACTTTATCTAAGTGTTGATTTCCAGAACTACCCTCGTGAGGGTTTTGATGATTCTTGGGATTTGACTGAGGTTGTGCAGGAAACTTACCTTTCTCTTTAATGGGCAAAGCAGATGTGATTTTATCAAAATTTTCTTTCAAATCATTCCTCATTTGTGCATTTTGGTTATTTATGGTTTCTTGTTTTTCCATGAATGCACTCAAGTTATCTTTAATGGTTTTCCTAGGTAGTGGGACATACGGTGCATAAGTCTGGGAATTTCGGAAATGCTGGTGAACCTAGTGAGGTTGGGGTGAAGGTTATGCTTGGTTATCATTCCTCCAATTATAGTTTGTATGGTTTCTCCAACCAGAATTATAGGTTTGTGAGTATAGGTTTGGATTTGGTATGTTGAATGTGTTTATGGAACTGACTTGGTCATGGAGACATTCTTTCAAGGCTGGTAAGGACAGGAAAACTTCAGTGACATGTTCATTTGAACTATAGATTTGACATATGACTTCCTGAACTGATTTGACATGATCACTCTTCCCTGTTTCTAAAGCTTCAATTTTTTTAGACAGTAATGCATACTTGGCAGCAAGGTCATGGTCTTCCCAAAGGTTAAACATATCTCTACCAGATGGCTGTGGTTTAACAGATGACTCATATGTACCAATTGTATTCCATTTTTTGGTATTCTCTGCTATGTGCTATAAGTAATCTAGTGCATCTTCGGGATCTTTGTCCCTGAACTCACAGTTACACATCATCTCCACTACTAGTCTACCTTTGGGTGTTAAACCCTCGTAGAAGTGGGCAACGAACCTCCACGTTTCAAACCCGTGATGTGGATAAATATTTAACATCTCTTTATACCTCTCCCAACATTGGTAATGTGTTTCCCCCGACTCTTGTGTGAATTTTATGATTCTTCTTTTAAAAAATTTTGTCCTATGAGGGGGAAAGAACTTCTTAAGAAACTACTCTTGTAAATCATCCCATGTTCTAATAGATCCTGACCTAAGGTTTTGAAGCCAAATTTTAGCTTTATCCTTTAAAGAAAAGGGAAAAAACTTTAATCAAATTATATTCATAATACAATTTTGATCAATGCAAGTGTTTCATAACTCTTCGAACTCTCTTAGGTGCTGATAAAGGGGTTTCTAATTCTAGACCGTGGAATGTGGATAAAAGATTCATGACACTTGATTTAAAATTGAAACAATGCTGCTTATGGAGGAAAAACAATGCAAAATGGTGACCTTGTCCTAGTGGGATTCATGAATTGTATAAGTGTCTTAGGATGATTAGGATCTCCATGCTGAGACTCATTTTCCTCAGGATTAACTGGGTTTTCAACTCGGGCAGGTGGATTTTCAATTTGGTTTTCAGCCATTCTGACAATCAATGAAGGTGATGAAAACTCTCTTTTTAATCTACCGCTAGATGTTCAAGACCAGTGTTTCATGCAGCTTAAAAACAAACTATATGCAAAAGTATGAAATTGTAAAAATAATACTAAAAAGGGAAATTAAACTAACAAAATGAAAAGAACAAATAAAGGGAATACAGATGCAGTAATTTAGATCTAAAAACATACTCTAACCCTTGTTAATTCCGATCTCAATTGAATTTCTCGTTCAAGTTTCTCAATGTCTTGAATTATGTTTTCGTGAAGCTTTATGAGAGCATCTCTACATGGGGATGGTTCAAAAAATTCTTCGATAAAAAGCAAACACCTTTTAACTTGATTTTTCTGTTTCCTGTAACCAAGAAATATTAGAAACAAGGGTTGTCTATATGTGGGATTTCTGGGTTCAGTGTTCATTTAGGATCAATCAGGACAGTTTGGATCTATACAAAAATAAGAGAAGAAAAAAAAATAAGATGCAGAAATTAAGTAAAAACAAGATGATTTAGTCTAGTATGTTATTTATTTTTAAGAATGATTATGTTATTTATTTATGCATGATTTAGTTATTTTCTTTCGCATTAGGAATTTAGTTTAGGTTTGTGCTTAAGTGATTGTTTATTTATTCTTTGTGTTTGATGATTCAACATGCTCATTGTGTGATATTGTATGCTTTCCGTTATAATGACTTACTTTTAAAGCATGCAAACTTATACATAGGATTTACTTTGATGAATGCGAACTAGATGTAACTTAGTCTTGAGCATATATATGTTGCGTAGATTCGGTTAAGTTATTGCATGAATCCGTTAATTACAAGAGACATAAGTAAGGGACCATTCCGAACCCAACGGTTTGAGGTCTTCCCTTCCGAGGGGTGAGTGCGACCTTAAATCATTTTCCCGGTTCACACCAGGTGGCGACTCCATGTTATTTCTCCGGTTTAGTTCCCCCGCGGGCTATTCCGTACTCCCGACTAGGCCGCGAGCCTAGAACAGCGTCGCCAAGTTATGTGTCCTACAGTAATAATTTTGGGAGGCATAATTATTTAATTAAATTGGATTTAGTTATGTAGCGACGACAAATTTGTTTAATCGAATTAAACGAACCATGGTCCAAAGCTTAGTTGTGTGTTGGAGAAGCCAACTTAAATTTGGAATTTAAAGGTGGGGGACCCACTTCACTTACATCAACTTGTCAAAGTATGATGTGAGTAGTTGGCAAAATTAAATGTGCTTCCTTTACTACACACACCAACCAATTTTTGGAAGATTGGACAACTCACTTTCTCTCTTTCTTCTCCCTTTGTCGTGACTTTCTCTTCCCTTCTAGAAAATTTTGCTTCAAATTTTATAAAGCTAGCACTTGAGGAGTTGAATGAGGTGTTAGGGAAACTCACCCAAGGAGAAAAAAACAAATCAAAAACTGGTGCTTCATCCATTCAAAGGATTTTTAAAAATTCACCCACAACTCAATGTAAGTATTTCCGCAAATTTACTTGATTTATTCACACTCAATCATGTTTTAGAGATATTGAGCAGGTCTTTTCAGACAGTAAAATTGGTTTCTTCTAGAGCCTTCTAAATGTGATTTGGAATTCTAGGGTGTTGGAGTTTCTAGAGGTCCCAAGATCAAAACTCAAGCATGAATCATAAGCGAATACAACGATTTAAGTGCGGAATACTTACATCGAGCGGTTGAGAGACGATTTGGCAACAAAAACGAACTGAAATTTGCTCACTGCCCACTGCTCATGTGCGCCCACTGCAGCAGTTTGTGCTTCTGTTTTGCTCCATTTTGATCAAGAAAAACGAGCTCCAAGCTTCATCAAAACGTTCCTTGCTCATGGGTATACTTCCCTTATCACCTTGGCATGATCCCGGAGTGTGCTAGCACTCTTGTTTTGCCACAAACGCACTGCTTCCCCTCCATTTTGTTCACGGCAGTCCAAGAAAACCAGAACAGAAAATGGCGTGAGAGAGGAAGAGAGGAGAAGAAGAGGAGAGAGTTTCTTTTAATTTACTTGTTCTCATTTTGTTTCAAAAACGTGAGAGAGTAAATGAAAAGCAAAATGAAATGATATCAAATACCAAAATGAATTTTTTAATCAAAACCCTTCAAAAACCGTGAAAGGTTTTTCCCTCCAAAAGAAAATTCATCATTTGCCATCATTATCTCACATTGAGAATAGAGACAATGTATCATCCCTAAAGGTGACTAGATACATCCATCATCTATTCGTATCATGTAATGAGATATCGCGATGTGATTTGCGGATTCCACCCGTTTCAAAATACGAATGTGTCCGCAAACACTTTCGGGCTCGGTTTCGCTAATTCCGAATTAACGAATTTCCGTCGCGACGAGAACTAAATAATTACGCCTAGCGAAATCACTATTCACGTCGCTAACGAATTAATTCTAAATTAATTCGCTCGCCCGAATTAAAATCTAATTTTAATTCCGCGTCGAAATCTAATTTCGTTTAATAATATATCGAAATATTATTTTATCGATTAATTCCAAATTAATCGATCTCTCTCTCTCTCCAATAAGGTATTTTATCCAAGATAAAGTTTCTCCGCAATTAATCCAAGATTAATTCTCTCTCTCATCATATTAATCCCAGATTAATATAAGTGCGAGTCATACGTCATCGGTGAATCTTTGGGAAGCGACCCATGAGATCCCCGGATATGTTGGCAGTAAATACGGTCGTCGGAGTATCCGAATCACGTACGTACCAAGTACACGTCTACGTTCTACCGATTTACGAGACAAGGTTGGCTTCTAGCAAAGCACCAAGTCTACCTAATTCTCCGGACATATTCTTATAAGAATATTTAAGATCTGTATCAAGCGTAGTATACATTGTATTGTGCATATCGGCCCAGTATCGGATAGTCACGTGCTAGGCCTGGGGCTGGATAAGTGTCTGCCCCGTACGAAGCACATGTCGGATGTCTGGTAACTAGTCTCTATAATCGGATATACATGACCTTGTCATAATATCCCGATGGCCGCGCAGCACTTAAGAGCACTAATACCCGTATCCTGCGTGACATCATCTCCAATATGACTGAAGTGATACTTCCGTCTTGACATCACACCCAATACTACGACTCTCTGATAAACCCAGAAGTGGTGTACTCAGAACCCGTTTAAAGTCCCCTACCACCAAAACCAAAGTTTATCGATTATCGTAAGTATTAGCGATGTAAGTCTCAGGTTAAGACTATACACACCTACCTTGATTTCGGCCTCCCATAGACACATAGTCATAATACCAATGGGATTCCGAGGGGTCTATCCAGAGCGAAGCTGTTTCCCGTACCGTCGGTGAAACACGACCTCCTATCGCACTTGCATAAGTATCCAATACTTATATATATGAGAACTATGCCGTTGTGCCCTCAAACGCGCACAAGTGCAATACTAGCCTATTCCGCATTATCGATGTCCAGTCTCGATAATACTACGGCTAGGGATATTTAATGATTAAACCTTCGGGGACTGATACTGTCTCATATCATTCTCAGTCCAGGTACTAATCATAGGGACCTCTCTTCATTTATATATCTATGGTGATCTAATCACAAATGATGAGAGTGCAATTTCTTTGTCACATAGTTAATTTGCTACAACAACACAATGATCTGTGCAAATAGTGACGCTATGGGTCATAATGTCCAACAATCTCCCACTTGGCACGTAGCGAGTCACTCAAGTGTCCTACACCTGAACTATGTACGGTTCGCTCAAATTGCTGAGGAAAGGTTTTCGTCAGCGGATTTGTTTGTTTATCGTTTGACGCGATTTATACGATCATCACATCGCCACGATGTATGATCCGAACGAATCAGATGATATAGAAGTATATATCTGGATCGTCGATGAGACCTTTAATTCCTTAGCCTATGCTGACGCCTAGCTCAGCTGCTAACAGAACTTTATCTAATCTTATTAGATTTATTTTCGACCCAGACGGTCTTCTATTGCTGCCTCAGCTGCAGCAATAATCCGCATTTGTTGTTTATTCGGCAACAGTTATCTTGCTAGGAAGATTTCCAGCTCACTGTCCCTGTTATTCAAACTTTATAGTACCGTAGTATTTTAATTGTTTGGAAACTTGTAGTAGTGATCCCAGTCACTTCAAGTTCTCCTTCTCCATAGTTTAAGATAGCATCTTTAGTTCTCTGAGATACTAACAGATGTTCTCAACTTCAATCATCCAGTGACTATCACTTGGATTGACCCGATTGTGACTCCATATGCTCGAAGCGTATGAGACACCAATACAGGTACATTTTAAATGTACAATTTCCCAGAGAGTGTTAACAACTTCAAATCTATCCCAGTAGATCTTTATTCCTTGAATAAAGGTTGTTACTCCCCAGAATTCTACGGAGAATTTCTATTGAAAGAATATCTATGAAAGCCAAGCTTTCGACAATAGCTTTATGGGAATTTTCACTGTCAGTGCGCTCCCACTAACCTCCATATATACACAAGAATTATTTCGCTTTGAGTCAAATCATAAACCATTATGATTATTTCAAAACGTCAGTTCCAAGAACCTTATGCTTGCTTCAATCCAAACATGGATCGAATAACCCGCAAACCTTGTTTGTCGGTTGTACAAAATCGTCAGAATGTTATAAACATTCTCCAAAAGGTTTCCTTTTCAGGAAAGCGATTTTGATTTGTAACTGACACATTTCATAAATGACATATACAGTTATCAACAAGCATCTTCAAAATGGATTTACCATGGCAACAGGTAAAAGGTTGAACCGTTATTAACACAATGTTGATAACGATACCTTTCCGTCAAAAGCCTAGCTTTGTACGTTGGTATGTTGCCATCCATGTATGTCTTCCTTGAAGACGTATAATGTACCAATAGGCACAATGCTTTGTGGTACAACAACTAGTATCCATAATAGTCGTTATACATGGAATCCATTTCGGACTCATGGCACTTTGCCATAACAGGGAGTCGATACCTCGTATCACTTCCTCAAAACGTAGTCGGTGGATATACCTTCATAAGATTGACATCTTAATGAGGTTAGATCAGAAACCCATACCCTAGGTTGTTTTCTGACTCTATCCGATCTACCCGATTTCTTGTGTATTTGAAGATTAATGGTACAGATTCATCATAGATGAATTGTTTGTGTTCCATTAAGGACTTCGTGCTTTGAAGTATTATTACTCCGATTTTCATCGAGTATCACTATCCTCCCACTGACCACTGCATATCGGTATTCCTCTCAGGAAAACCGCATGGTGAGCAACAATCACATTGTTCTCATGTGGGATTTATAAGTACTATACTTATGGTTTCCCTTAGGATAACCTATATTGGCACTAATCCAATTTGGGTTCTTAGTTTGGTATCATCCAAACTTTATGCCTGGCATACCCAAATTATCAGGAATGAGAAACCTCGTTTCTTTCCTGTTCATATCCTATATGATATCTGTCAAACAGATTTACATGGAACCTTATTCTAAATAAGTTTTGCACTGTTAATACATATCCTATGTTGAAGGAAACAGTAGCTCAGAGCGACTCGCGAAAAACCTAATCATGTCCAACAAAACTTGTTTTTAGTTCTGACACACCGTCAATTGACGTGTCTCGGGAGGAGTCCTCATATGAAAGAATACCGTACTCTTTCATGTACGTATGAAACTTACTGCTTAAGTATTTACCAATACGGTCTTACCGTAGCGGCATAATACTACAGCCGATCTGTTTGTATACTTCGTGTCGAAACTCAAAGTTTCGTATTTGTGTTCTTCAAAAGAAACACATAACCATAACGTGATGCCACATCCGTTAAGGTCACGAAATATTCATGTACACATCTAGCCAAGCTAGATATGGGCCCCACTTACTTCACCATGAATAGGGTTTACAGATCGGTGGCCTTTACACTATTACCTAGTAAATAGTATTTTAGGTACTTTACCTAGTAAACTAGATTCGTAGACCTTATTTGAATAGTCAAATCAGTCCTAGTACCCACTCTTCAAAAGTGTGGATATACGAGTCTTGTTTAATTGTGTCCCAGACAACAATGCCACAAATAAGTCTCTATTGATCAAATCAATATGAGCTTATTTATTTGTCATTTTATATGTTTGAGATTTTATTTATATTCAAAATATAAATTCTGTTATTCACATCTAATGTGTTTATCTCGGTATCATCTTTATATAATAAAACACTTAGTGTTCTAGAATATAAAGGTTTTATCCGCAATGGATTAAACACTGATATAGAGATAATGTCTCTAGTCAAACTAGTTACATTATAACAGTTCCTAATTTAAGTACATACCCAAGGGGTGTTCCTAAACTTAGGTATCCACGGTCGAAACAGCGACCTTCGTCCAGTTTCCGATTTGCAGAGAAATCTCGGTTTAAAGTCAGTATCCAACTCATAGCGGATTCTGAACATCAATACACATATTTTATGTACCACACTAAGTATTTAAAATCTATTTCAATACTAGTAGTGAACATAACTTTGACAATATTTTTAAAGTTAGAGCCTCGCCCTTTCTTTAACTCCTTCGTGTCTTCCATATCCAAATGGTAGTCGCTTCGGGATATGTCAATTATTCTTTTCAATTTTTCACAAACCTTTGGCCAAGCCTGGGTTTCGGAATATCGAAACGATATGCACCTTGTGCTACACCCAATTGCAAACTTTGACTTTTCTCCACTAGAATAGTCAATTAATTCTCCAAGAATTATTAATTGCAATTTTAATACTTTTAAATCTAAAGATAGATTTATTATAAGTATATTAATTAAGCATTAAAGTCATCATCACATAAATCTTCCAAAGATTTTATGCTCTACTATATTGCTTAATTTTGGGCGTAACGTATAATAAGTTATTTTATCAAATAAAGTAACCTATTATTTATTCCCATTTGAAAATTAAATCATTTAAAATATTTTAATCCCAGATTATATTTTAAATATCCAACTTTTCAATTTCTTATCTTGATTACAATAGTCCAACTATTTAATCAACGATTAGTGGTACTATATATATATAATGATTATAATAGTCCAACTATATAATCAAATATAATCCAAATTAATTAACCTCAATTACATTGATTACTATAATCCAATTATAAAATCAACTGTAAACTGAAATTAATTAATTCAAATATATTGATTAATATAATCCAATTATATATAATCAAGTATAATACAGTCCAACTGTTTATTAAAACAACAATTTAAATATTAGTCCAACTAACATTTAATTTAATGACGAAATAATTTAAATGAGCGCGTATGGCGAGTATTGAACGAATGTTGCAAATTCAATACTTGCCTCCCACTATTTTTCGTCGAGCCTCTAACCCTCTGTCGAGTACTCGGGAAACCGTGTTTCCTAGTGGGCTAGGATCCCGTTAAAGTATCATACAATCCTGACTTTGGTCAAACAAAAATTGTATGATAATTAACAAGGTAGATGTCGAAGATCAATTGGATCCCATCCAACTCCTAGATCCAGTAGGTGGACATCCAAGTCCGAAACATATATCTAATATATGCCTATATATCGAATATATACCCTACCCGTTTCCTCTGAATCAACTAGGCCTTGGCTTTGGCACAATAACAAACCTAGTGATCCCAGTCAAGCGTGGACCCATTGACAGGGAAGCTTCGTAATCAAATGTCTATGGACAAGAAGTGGTCTTGACTTTGGCCAAAAACAAACCACAACTTGGACACGACACCGATATATAACAAAGCCTCGTGATTAAAGCACATCTTTGACTGACAAGGGCTTGACTTTGGTCAAAAACAACCCCTGACAATCTCCGATCTTGAGCAAGAATCACTCAATGGAAGGAAATGACGCTTGATATTTAACGAGGGTTTTTCGCGTGCAAATTGGCTACCAATTTAATTATCTTTGTTAAGGTCTCATCATCATACACCCTTAAACATGCATTCTAAATACATAATAAAGCGTATATGAAAATAAATAATAATGATATGCGGATGGATACTTACACATTGATCCTAGATCAAATCTCTCCCTTTCTCACTCAAGCTACACTTGTATTACTTCTACCCGTTACACTACACTTCTAAAGAAACCTCATATACATAGAGGGGAATAGGTGAGAAGAGAATACAAGAGAACGAAGGTGAAAAGGCTGGACACGCAGGTCCAATTTAATAAATCAAATTTATTACAACAATTTCCAAAATTGCCCCCCATCTAATATCCATCCGATATACATTATTCATGCAACTCAACCACGTATTCACTCATATAAGCATGCTATCAATCAATCAATCAAATTAATTAATCTGATAATTAGTGATCATCCAATGTTCAAACAACGATTTGATTTTGTTCGAGTCAAACTCGTTTTTGCGAATAAGTACTTAAAGTACGAATTTTAGAATTAAATTAAACTACACAATTAAATCCAATTCAATTTGTATTTAATTCTAATTCACTATTTAATTTCATATTAAATATCACACTTTATTAATAAACCTTTCACTAATTAAATTCCAAATTTAATTGTACGGGTCTCAAAGCCCGATTAATATCCAATATTAATTTAATTAAAGTCTAATGGGCTTTTAATTAATTTCTTAAGGCGTGGTCTTTGGTCAACTCGGGTCAAACCCGCAACCAAAGTCCAATCCGGGATTTACCCCATAAGCCTTTAAATTAATTTTGGCCCATTAGGCCCAATTAAATTACAAAGGTCCATTAGTTGCATTTGGGCTTTATGTTAAGGTTTTGGTTTGGCCCAATTGGATCCAATCCATTTGGCCTAAACCCAACTTGATAAAATCAAGCCCAATAGGCCCAATTACAACATTAGAAGCCCAAATCCAATTTAAGGCCTCAAATAATTAAATTACATAAATCCAATTTAGCAATTTAATTACTTAAAGTGCATTACATGATTAATCAACTAAATCAACATTTCCAAAACACTAAATTAGTCCAATTAATCATACTCAATTCATCATCACATGTCCAACACATTAAGATTAAAATCAAACTCATTACATGCTCACTTTGTTCTCGGCAATGGGGTTAATTTCATGTTCGATTTGTTTTAATCCAATTAAAAACCCATTCGACATTAAATCAATATACCCTAATGATTTTCAACACATCCAATGTTTCAAAAAATCAAAATTCACCAAGAACACAAAGGGGCATAACTCTCGGCCAAGATAAGATTTTGGGCAAATTTGTTCCAAACAATATTTAATCAAATTGATCCAACCAATCATCAATTAAACATGTATTAAGCATACTTAATCATCCAATTTCATAATTGCATGCTCAAATCAATTTTATCAAATTTCCATTTCAAGTTTCATGACATACTTTCAAAATTGGGGAAATTTGTTCCAAACAATATTTAATCAAATTGATCCAACCAATCATCAATTAAACATGTATTAAGCATACTTAATCATCCAATTTCATAATTGCATGCTCAAATCAATTTTACCCCATTTAAAGTTTCATGACATACTTGGCAATTTGGGGATTTTTCGTCCAAATCGAATTCAATCCAATTGATTCCGCAATTGACGTTAAATCATCATCCCGAATGATTTCCAACACTTCCAATTGTCAAAAATCAAAAATCCCAAGACAATTAAATCATTAAAGTTTTCGGCCAAGGTAGTATTTGGGGAAAAAATGATCCAATCATATTTCATCAAATTGACCTAATCAATCTTCAATTCAAACACAATTAAGCATACAAATCCATCCAATTTAATTTATCATGCTCAAATTCAAGTTTGCCCAAATTTTAGCCCTAACATTTTTCATGCTTTTAACCTAAGCTCTTGATGCCATTGTTGGAGTTTCTAGAGGTCCCAAGATCAAAACTCAAGCATGAATCATAAGCGAATACAACGATTTAAGTGCGGAATACTTACATCGAGCGGTTGAGAGACGATTTGGCAACAAAAACGAACTGAAATTTGCTCACTGCCCACTGCTCATGTGCGCCCACTGCAGCAGTTGTGCTTCTGTTTTGCTCCATTTTGATCAAGAAAAACGAGCTCCAAGCTTCATCAAAACGTTCCTTGCTCATGGGTATACTTCCCTTATCACCTTGGCATGATCCCGGAGTGTGCTAGCACTCTTGTTTTGCCACAAAACGCACTTGCTTCCCTCCATTTTGTTCACGGCAGTCCAAGAAAACCAAACAGAAAATGGCGTGAGAGAGGAAGAGAGGAGAAGAGAGGAGAGAGTTTCTTTTTAATTTACTTGTTCTCATTTTGTTTCAAAAACGTGAGAGAGTAAATGAAAAGCAAAATGAAATGATATCAAATACCAAAATGAATTTTTTAATCAAAACCCTTCAAAAACCGTGAAAGTTTTTTCCCTCCAAAAAAATTCATCATTTGCCATCATTATCTCACATTGAGAATAGAGACAATGTATCATCCCTTAAAGGTGACTAGATACATCCATCATCTATTCGTATCATGTAATGAGATATCGCGATGTGATTTTGCGGATTTGATTCCACCCGTTTCATGTGTCGAATGTGTCCAAACACTTTCGGGCTCGGTTTCGCTAATTCCGAATTAACGAATTTCCGTCGCGACGAGAACTAAATAATTACGCCTAGCGAAATCACTATTCACGTCGCTAACGAATTAATTCTAAATTAATTCGCTCGCCCGAATTAAAATCTAATTTTAATTCCGCGTCGAAATCTAATTTCGTTAATAATATATCGAATATATTATTTTATCGATTAATTCCAATTAATCGATCTCTCTCTCTCTCCTAATAAGGCATTTTATCCAAGATAAAGTTTCTCCGCAATTAATCCAAGATTAATTCTCTCTCTCATCATATTAATCCCAGATTAATATAAGTGCGAGTCATACGTCATCGGTGAATCTTTGGGAAGCGACCCATGAGATCCCCGGATATGTTGGCAGTAAATACGGTCGTCGGAGTATCCGAATCACGTACGTACCAAGTACTACGTTCTACCCGATTTACGAGACAAGGTTGGCTTCTAGCAAAGCACCAAGTCTACCTAATTCTCCGGACATATTCTTATAAGAATATTTAAGATCTGTATCAAGCGTAGTATACAATTGTATTGTGCATATCGGCCCAGTATCGGATAGTCACGTGCTAGGCCTGGGGCTGGATAAGTGTCTGCCCCGTACGAAGCACATGTCGGATGTCTGGTAACTAGTCTCTATAATCGGATATACATGACCTTGTCATAATATCCCGATGGCCGCGCAGCACTTAAGAGCACTAATACCGTATCCTGCGTGACATCATCTCCAATATGACTGAAGTGATACTTCCATCTTGACATCACACCCAATACTCTACGACTCTCTGATAAACCCAGAAGTGGTGTACTCAGAACCTGTTTAAAGTCCCCTACCACCAAACCAAAGTTTATCGATTATCGTAAGTATTAGTGATGCAAGTCTCAGGTTAAGACTATACACACCACACCTACCTTGATTTCGGCCTCCCATAGACACATAGTCATAATACCAATGGGATTCCGAGGGGTCTATCCAGAGCGAAGCTGTTTCCCGTACCGTCGGTGAAACACGACCTCCTATCGCACTTGCATAAGTATCCAATACTTATATATATGAGAACTATGCCGTTGTGCCCTCACAAACGCGCACAAGTGCAATACTAGCCTATTCCGCATTATCGATGTCCAGTCTCGATAATACTACGGCTAGGGATATTTAATGATTAAACCTTCGGGGACTGATACTGTCTCATATCATTCTCAGTCCAGGTACTAATCATAGGGACCTCTCTTCATTTATATATCTATGGTGATAATCACAAATGATGAGAGTGCAATTTCTTTGTCAAATAGTTAATTTGCTACAACAACACAATGATCTGTGCAAATAGTGACGCTATGGGTCATAATGTCCACATAGGTTTATGACTTTATTTGGGTATTTTTGCTTGCAGCATGATAATTCAAAATTGATGTTTGGTTGATGTTAGATGATGGTAACTTAGAGTTGTGCATCATTGGATTGTGAAAAAATTGATTAGATTAAATTTCCCCAAATCCTATGCATGGCCAAATATGAACCATAGGTTTACTAATGGTAAGTTGTGAAATTTGACACTTGGATGTGTTAAAGGCATGAAATAAATGTTAATTGTTGATTTAATTGGATTGAAATCAAAATTGAATGTTATTTTCTTGTAATTTCCATGAATGAGCATGTTGTTGGGAGACTTGATTTTCCTTCAATTTTCGTTGGACATAAATTAAAATGATAAGCATGAATAATTAGTTTAATTAATGTTTTTAAATATTAGATTAATTAATTATTGTGTTAATTACACTTTAATCAAATTAATGTGATATTTGGAGTATTGTGTTAATTAAATTAGTCCCTAAAATACTAATTGGGATAATATGGATATATTTGGACTAATGGGCTTGGTTGGGCCAAGTTTGGTTTTGGACAATTGGGTTGGATCCAATTGGGCCTAAACCATTTCCATAAAAGTCCATAATATGACTTTTGGGACTTTAATAATTTAAATTGGTCCTAATTGAATTGGCATTGGATGCTAAATGGGCCTTTGAGGCAATTTGGATTGGATTTGGAATCCAAATCTAAAAGGGCACTAAAATAAGTGTAATTGTTTAATTTGGAATTAAACTTGAATTCGTATTGAATACAATTTAAATTGGATTTAATATTGTAGTTCGATATAATTCAAGAATACTTACTTTGAGTATTTATTTTTAAACAAGTTGGACTCGCGCAAATCAAATCGTTGTATGAACATTGGATGGTCATTAATTGAAGAATAATTAATTGGATTAGATTGATTGACAACATGCTATGTGTGAATACTTGGATGTAATTGTTGAATAATGTATATCGGATGGATATTAGTTGGGTGGGGGCAATTTTGGAAATTGTTCTAATATGGTATTTATTTGAATCGATGTCTTTCGAAATATTTATAACATCAGTTATTAAATGATCTAAAAAGAAGAAAGCTTTAACAACACTTGAATAGAAAACACTTTTGAAACTGATGTCTAAACTAATAGACATCGTTTAAAAACCGACTTCTTTATGTCTTATTGCAGTAGTGGGGAGGCTAGTATTAAATTTGCAATTTCGTTTAATACTCGCTAATATGCGCGCTCTTTTATTATTTATCATCATTATACATATTAGTTGGACTAATATTATTTTATTATTTTCTTTGAACAGTTAGACTGTACTCAAACACTATTCCATTTCTAGTTTGTTATATAGTTGGACTATAGTAACCATTGCATTTGAGTGTACCTGAAATCGTTGATTGGATAGTTGGACTATATCAATCAAGATGGCTGTAAAGATTAGCGTTAGGGACATAATCATTGGCGAGAATGTTTTTAACGGCACAAATTTTCTAGATTGGGAGATGAATCTCGGGATAGTCCTAGGAGCCGAGAAGTTACTCTATGTTATAGAGAGACCTCTTGGGCCTGAGCCCAGACTTGAGCGACCAGTTGATCATGAGATTTGGAAGACTCATAGAGATGATAACTTTACTGCTCAATCCGTCATGTTTGCTGTAATGACTTCTCAATTTCATCATCATAACAAAGGATCGGATCCTTATAACATGATGTTGAAATTGAAGGATCTTCATAGATCTAATCTTAGATCTAAGAAGTATGAGTTGTAAAAGAAGCTCTTTCGCTCACGTATGTCAGAGGGTACATCTGTCGAACACTATATGTCGTAGATGATTGCTGACATCGAATAACTAGGTCAACTGGGCATTACCTTTGAGGCTGAGACATCTATAGATTTGATCTTACAGTCTCTGCCCGATTGCTGGGGTGGGTTCATCATGAACTATAATACGATGAACCAAGAGAAAACATTTAGAGAGTTAATGGCTAAGTTAAAATAGGCAGAGCCAGAGCTTTGGCCGAAAGCTTCTGGGGGTGTGAAGAAGAAGAAAAAGAAGGGCAAGGCTAAATCATCACAGTCTTCTGGGAAGAAGAAAGACATATCCCAAGATGTCTGCCTACACTGTGGCAAATGGGGTCACTGGAAGCGTGACTGCCGTAATTACCATGAAGACTTGAAGGGAGGGATGGTGGGCAAGGCTCCGGCTTCAGGTATGTTTGTTATTGAAATAAACATGTCCACTACTTGTTTTAAAAAAATGGTTTTTTGATTCTGGATGTGGTATTCACATATGTACTGATGTGCATGATCTGCAGATTAGCAGGAGACTGACTTTAGGAGAGATCGAACTCCGAGTCAAAAATGGGACGAGAGTCGCCGTTTTGGCCGTTGGCACCTATGTTTTGAATCTGCCCTTGGGGCATGTACTAACATTAGGGGACTGTTATTTTGTACTTAGTTTGACTAGGAATATCATCTATGTATCTAGTTTAACCCGATGAAGGTATACCTTTGTATTCTGGAACACTGTGTGTTTTGTATATAAGGATGATATTTTGATTGTAAGTGTCCTAGACATGCCACGGGATCTCTAAGCGTGATTATTATACAAATAAAACAAGAGAGTTGCGGAATACTCACATTGATTGGTTGAGGAGATTTCAGAAATTCCCAAGGATGTAAAGAAGCTCCAAGCTTTCCTTGAGTGTTTCCAACACTTGGGTGAGTCTCCCTATCACCTTATTTGACTCCTTAATGTGCTAGCACAGATGAATTTTGCAATAAAACTCAAGAAGAATAAGAGAGGAAGCTCGTCATTTTGAGGGAGAATAGAGAGCTTGCTGTGAATAGTGAAAAGTATGTTAAATTTCAAAGTCAACAAGTCTTTTTTATATTAAAATTGAGTGTTGGTTTTGGCTTGAGTGTTTTAAAAGCAAAGCGAAGCTTATCTTTCAATAAATCAAATCCAAAACAAAACCTAACCACTTCCATAAATAGTCAAACAAATGATGTAAGTGAAGTGGGTCCCACCACTTTTAAATTCCGAATTTAAGTCGGCTAACTTAACACGCAACTTCGCTCGGGCATGGGTTCGTTTAATCTGATTAAATGAATTTTCCGTTGCGACATAATTAAATCCAATTTAATTAAATAATAATACCTAGCAAAATTATTACGAAAGTCGCTTGCGAATTAATTCAAAATTAATTCGTTTGCCCGAATTAAAATCCAATTTTAATTCTGCTCTGAAATCTGAATTCATTTAATATATCCAATATATTAATTTGGCCCAATTAAATAAATTAAATAGTAAAATCTAATTTAACTATTAAATTTACTTTGCCGATTAATTCCAAATTAATCGGGTTCTCTTTTATAATCGAATTAATCCCATATTAATTTTTGCCGTAATTAATCCTAGATTAATTTTCTCTTGTCGAAATTAATCCCAGATTAATTCTGTTCGAGTCAAATGTTCGAATCACTAGCAACTAGTCTCTTTATGATCGGAAAGTCATGACCTAGTCATACTTTCTCGATGGCTATAGCACTATAGAGTACCAGTTTTGTTTCCTTGCATGATCATCATCTCCATATGACTGAAGTGATACTTCCATCTTGACATCACACCCAATACACTACGATTCTCAGTATACCCAAAAGAGACGTACACAGAACCTATTAAATCCCCGGACGACCAAAACCAAAGTATAATGATTGTCGCAAGTATTAGCGATGCAAGTCTTAGGTTAAGACCAAATACACCTACCCTGTTTCGGATTCCCATAGACACATAGTCATACTACCAATGGGATAATGATTGTCAGTACGGTCCCATTAACCCTCTTATATACACAAGAATCATCTTCGTTTTGAATTAAATCATATACCATTATGATTACATCAAAACAATGGTTCCAAGAATTCAATGTTTGCTTCAATCCATAAAAGGATTGAATTAACTTGCAAACCTTATTTGTATCTTTTGGCATGACAAAACTGTCAGGATGTTGCATACAAACATCCTCCAAAAGGTTTTCGTTAAGGAAAGCGGTTTTGGCGTCCATCTGCCATTTTTCTTAAACGAAATATGTAGTTATAGTAAGCATTATCCGAATGGATTTAATCATGGCAATAGGTGAAAAAAGTTTCATCATAATCGACACTATGTCGTTGATGATACCCTTTCTGTACAAGCCTATCTGCGTACATTTGTATGTTGCCATCCATGTCTGTCTTCCTTGAAGACCTATTTAGTACCAATAGGCACATTGCCTTCTGGTATATCAACCAGTGTCCAAACTTGGTTATATACATGGAATCCATTTTGGACATTATGGCACTTTGCCATAAATGTAGTCGATATCTTGTATCACTTCCTCATACGTAGTCGGTCCATCTTCCTCAATAAGATTAACATCTACATGAGGTGAGATCAGAAACCCATACCTCCCAATTATTTTCTGACTCTCCTCGACATACGCGGTTCTTGTGTATTCGAATATTGTGAAATAGTTTAATCCCTGATGAACTATTCATGTTCCGCAAGGGATCGGTGCCTGGAATAGTATTACTCTGATTTTCATCGAGTTCTACTTTCCTCTCACTTCTCACTGCATTTAGGAATTCCTTTTTGAGGAAAACTGCATTGAGAGCAACAATTATATTGTTCTCTTGTGAGTTGTATAAGTACTATACTTTGGTTTCCCTAGGATAACCAATTACAAATGGGCACTAATCCAATTTGGGTTGTTGTTTGCTATCATGCAAACCTATGCCCAGCATTCCCAAATCTTCAGGAATGAGAAATCCGGTTTCTTTCATGTTCATATCTAATATGAAGTCTGTCTAACAAATTTTGACGGAACCTTATTCAAAATAAGTATTGCACTGTTTAATACGTATCCTCATAAGGAAATGGGTAGCTCAGAGGGACTCATCATTAACCTTATTATGTCCAACAAAGTTCGGTTTATCCGTTCGGACACACCGCTTAATTGAGGTGTTCCGGGAGGAGTCCACTGTGAAAGAAACTATACTCTTTCAAGTAATCTTGAAACTTACTACTTAAGTATTGTTCACAACGGTCCTACCGTAATGTTTTAATACTATTACCGCTATGTCTTTTTACTTTGTGTCGAAACTCTTTCAATTTCTCAAAAGTTTCCGACTTGTGTTTCATAAGATACACATAATCATAACGCGATGCCACACCGTAAAGGTTACGAAGTATTCATATCCACCTCTAGCCTAGCTAGACATGGGCCCACTAACGTCACTATGAACGAGGGCTAATAGATCGGTGGCACTTGCATCTTTACCATTAAAAGGTGTTTTAGGCACTTTGCCTAATAAACAAGATTCGCATACATCATTTGAATTAGTATCAAATCTGTACTAGTATCCATTCTTCGAAAGTGTGGATATACGAGTCTTATTAATGTGTCCCAGACAACAATGCCATAAATAAGTCTCATCTGATTTACTCAGTTTGAGCCTTTTGTTTGTCATGTTATATGTTTGAGATTCATTTATATTCAAAATATAAAGACGGTTATTCACATCTAATGTGTATATCTCAATATCATCTTTATAAACAAAACACCTGGTGTTTTGGAACATAAAGGTATACCCCAAACGGGTTAAACTAGATACAGAGATAATGTTCTTAGTCAAACTAGGTACATTATAACAGACTCCTAATTTAAGTAATGCCCTAATGGTAGTTCCAAATCTTAGGTTCCTATGGCCAAAACAGCGACTCTCGTCCCGTTTCTGACTTGCATGTTGATCTCATTTGAAGCCAGTCTCCTGCTAATCAGCAGATCCCACACATCAGTACATATGTATTTTCCACATCCAGTATCAAAATCCAATTTTAAAACTGGTAGTGGACATCTTTATAACAAACATACCTGAATCTGGAGCCTTGCCCTGCCCTCACTTCCTTCATGTCTACCTTGTCCATACGACATTCACGTTTCTAGTGACCCCGTTTACCACAGTTTAGGAAGACATCTTGGGATATGTCATTTGTCTTCCCATAAGACTATGACGATTTAGCCTTGCCTTTTTTTTCACATCCCCAGAAGTCTTCGGCCAAGCCTTGGGCTTCTGAAATGTCGAAGTAAGATGCGCCTCCTGCTTATTGCCTTTTAGAAGTTCTAGTTCAGCCTCGTTGAGCATAGCCATTAACTCTCCAAGAGTTCTCTCTTGGTTCTTAATGAACCCGCCCCAGCTTTCTGGCAGAGACAGTAAGATCAAATCTTTGGAAGTCTCGGCCTCGTAGGCCCATCTAACCTAGCTGTTCGATGTCAGAAATCATCTGCGACACCTAGTGCTCGACAGATGTACCCTCTAACATGCACGAGTGAAAGAACTTCTTTTGCAATTCGTACTTCTAAGATCTAAGGTTAGATCTATGAAAAACCTTTAATTTCAACATGGTATAAGGATCTAATCCTTAGTTTTGACGATGAAATTAAAGAGTCATTGCAGCAGGCATAACGGATTGAGCACTAAAGTTATGAGTCTTCCAAAGCTCATGCTCCAATATTTGCTCAACTCCGGGCTCAGGCCCGAGAGGTTTCTCTATCAAATAGAGTAACTTCTCAGCTCCCAGGATTATCCTGAGATTCATTTCCCAATATGAAAATTTACACCGTTAAAGACATTTTCACCCAGGATTATCCTGAGATTCATTTCCCAATATGAACATTTATACTGTTAAACTACTTCATTTGTAGTTTGTTATATAGTTAGACTATAGTAACTTCTTTCAAGTCATCTTGATTGCTATAGTCCAACTATCGAATCAACGATTTTGGGTACAATCTAATGTAATGGTTACTATAGTCTAACTATATAATTAACTACAATTTGATTGGTTACTTTCAAATGTATTGATTATTATAGTCCAACTATATAACAAACTACAAATGAAGTAGTTTGAATACAATCCAATTGTTCATTTAAAACAACAATTGAATATTATTCCAACTAATATATATAAATTTTTAATGACGAAAAATAAAATGAGCGCGTATTGGCAAGTATCTAAATGAAATTGAAAATTTAATACTTGCCTCCCACTATTTTTCGGCGAGCCTCTAACCCTCTGTGGAGTACTCGGGAAACCTAGTGGGCTAGGATCCTGTTAAATAACATATAACTTGACTTTGGCCAACAAGCTGTATGAAACTTAACTAGGTAGATCTCTAAGATCAATTGGATCTCATCTAATTCCTAGATCTAGTAGGTAGACCTCCAAGTCCGAAACATATATCCAATATATGTAAATATATCCAATATATTTCCTAACCATTTTCCACTAAATCAACTAAGCCTTGGCTTTGGCTCAACAAGCTTAATGATTTCAGTTAAGCGCGACCCATTGACAGTGGGAAAGCATCGTAATCGAAGTCGATGAATAAGAAGTGACCTTGACTTTGGCCAACAAGTCACAACTGCCCAAGACATACGATATAGAATAAAGCTTACGCGGTTCAAACACATCTGCGATGGAGAAAGGTCTTGACTTTGGCCAACAACGTGAGATCATACATCGTGGAGATGTGAAGATCGAGAAGGTCGTATCAGATGACAACATTGCAGATCCGCTGACGAAAGCTATTCCTCAGTAAAAGTTTGAGCGACATGTACATAGTTCAGGTGTTAGATACTTAAGTGACTGGCTATAGGCCAAGTGGGAGATTTTTGGACAATTAAGACTCATAGTGTCACTATTTGTAAAAGACATTGTGGTTTTTGTACAAATTAACTATGTGACAATGGAAATTGCTATTTTATCATTTTGTAATTAGATTAATTGAATATATAAATGATAAAAGTCCTCATGATTAGTTTCGGGTTATAAGATTTGAGACAATATCAATCCACTAAGGTTTAATCATTAAATATCCCTAGTTATAGTATTATCGAGACTGGACATCGATAATGCGGAATAGACTAGAATTGCACTTGTGCGTATTGTGGGAGCATAACAGCATAGTTCTAATATATTTAAGTATTGGATACTTATGCAAGTGTGATAGGAGGTTGTGTTTACCGATGGTACGGAAACAACTTTGCTCTGGATAGACCCCGCGGAATCCCACTGGTAGTATGACTATGTGTCTATGGGAATCCGCATCAGGGTAGGTGTATTTGGTCTTAACATGAGACTTGCATCACTAATACTTGCGACAATAAATATGCTTTGGTTTTGTTCGTCCGAGACTTTAACAGGTTCTGTGTACGTCTCTTCTGGGTTTATTGAGAATCGTAGTGTATTGGTTGTGAAGTCAAGACGGGAGTATCACTTCAGTCATATGGAGATGATGATCATGTATGGATACAGAAGAGGTTCTCTATTATGTTGCAACTGTCGGGATAATATGACAAGGTCATGATTATCCGATTATAGAGACTAGTTGCTTGTGATTCGATATATGCTTCGTACGGGACAGATACTATTCCAGCCTCAGGCCTTGCATATGACATCAGATACTGGATCGCAATACGCAATACTATTTATACTACGACTGTTATAGATTATATATTCCCTAAAGAATATTTCTGGAGAATTGGGTAGGCAAGGCGATTTGCTAGAAGCCAACCATGTCTTGTAAATCGGTAGGAATGTGGTACCGGGTACGCACGTGTTCGGATAGTCCGACGACCGAATTTACTGCCAACATATCCAGGGATCTCATGGGTCGCTTCCCATAGATTCACCGATGACGTATGACTCGAACAGAATTAATCTGGGATTAATTATGAGTGAGAGAAAATTAATCTGGGATTAATTACGGCGAGAATTTATCTTGGATAAAATTCGAATAGAAGAGAGAGAACGATTAATTTGGAATTAATCGATTAAATAATATATTCGATATATTAAATGAAGTTAGATTTCATAACGGAATTAAAATTGGATTTTAATTCGGGCGAACAAATTAATTTAGAATTAATTCGCGAGCGACTTTAATAATAATTTTGCTATGCATAATTATTTAAATTGAATTTGAATTAATTAAGTCGCAAGGTAAAATTCGTTAATTCAGAATTAACGAACCAGAGCCCGAAATGTATTTGCGGGCCCACTCAGATTTTGAATCAAGAGTGGCCCACCTCAAGTTACATCACTAGTCAAACATTTACCTTTATGGTGATGGAAGTTAGTGTAGATTTGATGTTAACTTCTTAAACACATTACCTTGATTTGTGAGAGACCTTTTACCAACTTTAGATATTTGGTATGTCTTTATTTTTTGAAAATCAAAACAAGTCAACACAACACTTCTCTCTCTCATTCCTTCACTTGGGCATGAACCTCCTTCCATTTTCTCTCAACTTGGGCGGGAACCTATGGTTCTTGTTACTTGATTTTTGATTAAAAAATCTTCATTGCTAACACATCAAGGGGTCTACAAAGGTGATAGGGAAACATACATTGAGTTTGGAATTCAAAACAACAAAGCTTGGAGCTAAATATACAATCAAATAGAGCTTGCAGCACTACACAAATCTTGGAAAATTTTGTTATTCTCTACATCCACAAACCGATCAAAGTGAGTATAATTTCCGCTATCTTACTTTGTGTATTCACATGATTTATGCTTATTAGATCATTGGCAATGTTCTTAGAGAACCCAACAATCATGGCTTATAGTAAAAAAGTCCAAGACAAGTTATGAGAATAGATAATAAGGTTCTGAGAATATTCACTCGAGGGATTGGGAAGAGAAAGCTATAAGAAAAGTAAGTAATGATGTTTAGATGTTTAAGGCTACCAGAGACAAAAAGAAGTAGAGAGATAGAATGAGATAATAAAGAAAGTTCCATGAATCATAGTAGTAAGGATAATAGAATAAGCTCAAGCAAGAATAAATAAGTTAGGTAACCCTAAGTAAGGGTCTGTTGGGGTTTTAGCGCCGGCGCAACGGAAGCGCGCGGTTCGGGTGAAATCGTAACGTTAAAACTTTTTAAACTTACCGAATAAATTATTCAATATCCAATATGAATAATTCATTCATATTTCACCTGAACATATTTATTCGATATCAAATAATGACATAAATAACTTTGAAACACTGCGAAACTTTTACGAAAATGTTTTTCCGCAAAGTGGCATAAAACACGTTTTTGACTGAACCGACCAACCAATACACATGGGGCTGTCCAGGTCAGCCCTAATAGTACTTTGGAAGTTCATGGGCTGCCTAAACAATGACCAATTCACTGTTTGGATAGTGGACACCCGGTAAGCCCGAAACTCACTTGGTAATGTTGTTTTTCACCGTTTTCATGTATTTCAACTCCGAAAAAATTTCCAAAAATTGTTCCAATACCCAAAACACATCCAATATATTTATAAAACAAACTTTTCATCACCAAAATCACAGAAATTCCAGATTTAATTTGGTAACTAAAAATATAATTTTTCATGCTTTAAATCTAATTTTCTCAACATTAATCATATTAACACTTACACCAACTAAATTCACCACAAATGAAGAACTCAAGAACAATTATAGGAGTTACAAGAGTGGTCATAACACTCTAGAATGTCAACAGGACATCAAATGACAAAATTCAACTAATATTACACTAATATTATTCAATCTAACTTCAGACATGCATCCAGCCTCCAAATCCATCCTCCAAATCAAAAAACCCCAAGATATAAGAAAGGAAGAAACCCTAGAACTTGTCTAGATGCTCAATAACAAGAAACAAACGTTATAGGTTTAAGAATTATGAAGATTACCTCCGAATCTCCTAATTTCCTTAAACTTTTTCTTGATTTCTTCATTTTCTTCCTTGTTTCTTCAACAAAATTTTGGGAACTTTTCTTTATTGATGAGATTCGGCCATGGCTTCCTTGAAATGAGAAAACAAAAATTTTCACTTTAAAACAAGCCAAAACCGACTTAGGGAGGGCAAAATGGTCATTTGGTCATTTTAATCAAATTAAATAATAATAATAAGATTTAAGTTAACAAATTCAATTTGTAAACTTTAAGATTAATAGAATCATGTCACATGTTACCAATAATAATCAAACATATTGCATAACAATTGTGTAATATTGAAATAATTTAATTATCTAGATATTGAACATTTAAACATCTAAATAATTAATTAATGTGATTATTATTATATATGTAATTTTATTTACATTAAATAACAAATACTTATATTAATGGCATGTGTCAATGTCTCATTTGAAAATTAATGAACATGTATCCAAGCAAATCTTGTATCAAATACATATACATATTAATTATTATTTGACCGAAATCCCCATAATGCATGTATTTTCATTAAACTGTTTAAAATATTTGAATTACCTAATTTAATCTGGTGAAGTATAATGAATAATCTATATTATTCATAACACGTTGTCCAAGTGCTCAACGAGTACACTTCATATTGTGGGACTCTCTAACTTTAGGTTTATCCATCATAGAATCAAATTTCGTGTCCATAATTCACCCACTCATGAATTATGATTACCACAGATAATCTCACTAAACTATGCAAGTCGAGGTCACTGCATACGTATAATCCCTCCGTCACAGGCTAATAATATTATACCAGGGATATAGATAAGAACTTCAAATCTCTAAGGTATAATATAGTTGACTTTCAAATTTATGATCTCTAAATTGTTAGTGTCTCTAAGACATGCTCAAGATCTATAAACATGATTTGAGTATGAATAAATCAAGTAAAGTTGCGAAAATACTTACATTGATGTTGGGTGAATTTTCAAAAAATCCTTTGAATGGATGAAGCTCCAATCTTTGATTTGTTATTTTTCTCCTTGGGTGAGTTTCCCTAACACCTCATTCAACTCTTCAAGTGCTAGCTTTTAGAAAATTTTGAAGCAAAATTTTCAAGAAGCAGAAGAGAAGTCACGGCAAAGTGGAGAAGAAAGAGAGAAAATGATTTGTTCCAATCTTCCGAAAATTGGTTGGTGTGTGTAGTAAACGAAGCATTTAATTTTGCCAACAACTGACATCACACTTTGACAAGTTGATGTAAGTGAAGTGGGTCCCACCACCTTTAAATTCCAAATTTAAGTTGGCTTCTCCAACACACAACTAAGCTTTGGGCTTGGGTTCGTTTAATCAGATTAAACGAATTTACCGTCGCTACATAATTAAATCCAATTTAATTAAATAATTATGATTCGCAAAATTATTAAGATTGTCGCTTACGAATTAATTCTAAATTAATTTTTTCGCTTGAATTAAAATCCAATTTTAATTTCGTATTGAAATCCAATTTCAGTTAATATATCTGATATATTATTTTAGCCCAAATGAAAAAATTAAATAGAAAAATCCAATTTAAATATTAAATTTATTTTATCGATTAATTCTAAATTAACCGCGTTCTCTCTTCTGTACGAATTTAATCCCAGATTAATTCTTGCCGCAATTAATCCCAGATTAATTCTATTTTAGTCAAATGTCATTGGTGAATTTTTGGGAAGCGGCCCATGAGATTCCTGGATATGTTGGCATTAAATATGGTTTTTGGACTATCTGAACACGTGCGTACCTCGTACCACGTTCTCACCGATTTACAATACATGGTTGGCTTCTAGCAAGCCACCGTGCCTACCCAATTCTCCAGAAATATCCGCCGATGAATATTATCTATATCAGGCGTACTAATTCTATGTAATATGTACTACGATCCAATATCGAATGTCACATGCTAGGCCTAAGGCTGGCTCTGTGTTTGCCCCGTACGAAGCATATATCGGATCCCGCGTTACTAGTCTCTGTAATCGAAAAGTCATTACCTTATCAAACATTCCCGATAGCTGCAGCATTTAAGAGTACTAGTACCGTATCCTGTCTGACCATAATCTCCATATGACTGAAGTGATACTCCTATCTTGACATCACATCCAATACACTACGATTCTCAGTAAACCCAATAGAGGCGTACCCATAACCTATTAAAGCTCCAGGTGACCAATACCAAAGTAAACTGATTGTCGCAAGTAATAACGACGTAAGTCTCAGGTTAAAGAGCACATACACCTACCCTGATTCGGATTCCTATAGACACATAGTCATACTACCAATGGGATTCTGAGGGGGTCTATCTAGAGCAAAACTGTTCCCGGTCCAATGGCTAACATAACCTCTTATTAAACTTGCATAAGTATCCAATGCCTAAATATATGAGAACTATTTCGTTAAGCTTCCATAATGCGCACAAGTGTGATACTAGTCTTTTCCGCATTATCGATGTCCAGTCTCGATAATACTACGACTAGATATATTTAATGATTAAACCGTTGATCGATTAATACTGTATCATATTTTATTAATCCGATTTAACCATATGGACTCTTATCATTATATATATCTAAGTAATCCAATTACAATAATGATAAAATAGCAATTTCATTTTGTCACATAATTAATTTGTACAAAAACACAATGTCTTTTACAAAAAGTGATGCTATGGGTCATAATTGTCCAACAATCTCCCACTTGGCTCATAGCCAATCACTAAAGTATCTAACACATGAACTATGTACATGCTGCTCAAACTTTTGCTGAGAAATAGCTTTCGTCAGCGGATCTGCAATGTTATCATCTGATGCGATATTCTCGATCTTCACATCACCATGATGTATGATCTCACGAATCAGATGAAACCGTCGAAGTATATGCTTGGATCGTTGATGAGACCGTGGTTCCTTAGCCTGTGATATAGCCCCATTATTGTCATAATACAAAGGTATGGGCTCAGCTGGTTCCTTACCCTGTGCATCAATATATTCCACTTATGTTATTGAATCAGCAACAGTCTCTTGCTTGGAAGATTTCCATCTCATTGCTCTGTTGTTCAAACAAAATATGTACCCTGATTGCGAATTACTATCGTCTTTATCGGTTTGGAAACTTGCATCGACGAACCCAGTCACCTCAAGTTATCCTTCCCATAGACTAAGAAAGCATCTTTAGTTCGTCTAAGATACTTAAGGATGTTCTTTACTGCAATCCAGTGACCATCACCTGGATTAACCTGATAGTGACTGCACATGCTCAAAGCATATGAGACATCAGGTCGCGTACATATCATAGCATACATGATCGATCCGACTGCGGAAGCATACGGTATCCGAATCATTGCAGCTCTCTCATCTTGAGTTTTAGAACACATGTTCTTAGATAGAGAGACTCCATGTGACACCGGAAGCGACCCCCTCTTGGACTGATCCATGTTGAATCTCTTCAACACTTTTTCAATGTACGTGCTCTGAGAGAGTGCGAGCAGCTTTCTAGATCTATCCCGGTAGATCCTTATTCCCAGAATAAAGGCTGCCTCTCCAAGGTCTTTCATGGAGAATTTTAATAAAAGCCTAGCTTTCACCGATTGTAGCATGGGAATGTCATTGCCAAGATGAAATACATCATCAATATATAGGATAATGAATGTCAGTGTGCTCCCACTAACCTTCTTTTATACACAAGAATCATCTTCATTTTGAATAAAACCATATTCTTTTATGATATCATAAAACCTTTGGTTCCAAGAACGCGATGTTTGCTTTAATCCATAAATGGATCAGTTTAACTTGCAAACCTTATTTGCATGTTTTGGCACGACAAAACCATCAGGTTATTGCATATAAATATTCTCCCAAAGGTTTCTATTAAGGAAAGCGGTTTTGACATCCATCTGCCATATTTCATAATCAAAATATGCAGCAATAGCAATCATTATCCGAATAGATTTAATAATGGAAACGGGTGAAAAGGTGTCAATGGAATCGACACCATGTCATTCACGATACCCTTTAGCTACAAGCCTAGCTTTGTACGTTTCTACGTTGCCATTTATGTCTGTCTTCCTTTTGAAGACCCATTTACAACAAATAGGCTTAATGCCTTCTGGTTCATCAACCAGTGTCCAAACTTGGTTGGTATACAGGGAATCCATTTTGGACTTCATGGCTTCTTGCCATAAAGCAGAGTCGATACCTTGTATCGCTTCCTCATACGTAGCCGGTTCATCTTTATCATTAAGATTAATGTCTACATGATGTGAGATCATAAACCCATACCTCTCAGGTTGTTTTCTAACTCTCTCCGACTTACGCGGTTCTTGTGTATTAGAAGATTATGGAACAGTCTCATCCCTGATGGACTGTTGGTGTTCCGTGAGGGGGTCGGTGCCAAGAATAATATCACTATGATTTTCATCGAGTTCTACTTTCCTCCCAATTACCACTTCATTCATGAATTTCTTTTATAGGAAAACTGTATGGAGAGAAACAAATATTTTGTTCTCTTGTCGATTGTAGAAATAATATTCTTTCGTTTCCTTAAGATACCCTACAAATAGGCACTTATCCGATTTGGGTTCTAGTTTGGTACCATCCAAACATTTAACATATGCCCAGCATCCCCAAATCTTTGGAATGAGAAACCCGGTTTCTTTCCTGTCCATATTTCATATGTAGTCTGTCCAACAGAATTTGACGGAACCTTATTCAAAATAAGTATTGCACTGTTTAATGCGTATCCCTAGAAGAAAATTGGTAGCTTTGTGCGACTCATCATTCACCTTACCATGTCCAACAAAGTTCGGTTTCTCCGTTCGGACACACCGTTCAATTGAGGTTTCCAGGAGGAGTCCACTGTGAAAGAATACCATATTCTTTAAAGTAATTTTGAAACTCATTGCTTAAGTATTATCCACCGCGGTCTGACCACAATGTTTTAATACTTTTGCCAGTCTGTTTTTCTACTTTGTGTCGAAACTTTTTGAATTTCTCAAAAGTTTCCTACTTGTGTTTCATAAGATACACATAACCATAACGCGATGCATCATCCGTAAAGGTTACGAAGTATTCATATCCACCAGTAGCTTGGCTAGACATGGGCCCGCATACGTCACTATGAACGAGGGCTAACAGTTCGGTGGCACGCACACCTTTACCACTAAAAGGTGTTTTAGGCATTTTGCCTAACAAACAAAATTCGCAGATATCATATGAATTAGGATCAAATCTGTCCAAGTATCCATTATTCGAAAGTATGGATATACGAGTCTTGTTAATATGTCCTAGACGATAATGCCACAAATAAGTCTCATCGGATTTACTCAATTTGAGCCTTTTGTTTGTCATGTTATATGTTTGAGATTCGTTTATATTCAAAATATAAAGACCATTATTAACATCTGCTGTACATATCAATGTTGGATAATTATGACCCATTGCATCACTATTTTTTAAAGAACATGGTGTTCTTATACAAAATTAACTATGTGACAAAGGAAATTGCTCTTTTATCATTTGTAATTGGATTACCTGGTTATATAAATGATAAAAGTCAATATGATTAGTACCAGATTAATAAGATATGAGACAATATTAATCCACTAAGGTTTAATCATTAAATATCCCTGGTTGTAGTATTATCGAGACTAGACATCGATAATGCGGAATAAGCTAGTATTGCACTTGTGCGCGTTATGGAAGCTTAACGACATAGTTCTCATATATTTAAGTATTGGATACTTATGCAAGTGTGATAAGAGGTTCTGTTTGCCGATGGTACGGAAACAGCTTCGCTCTGGATAGACCCCTCAGAGTCCCATTGGTAGTATGACTATGTGTCTATGGGAATCCGAATCACGGTAGCTGTATTTGGTCTTAACCTAAGACTTGTGACAATCAGTATACTTTGGTTTTAGTCGTCCGGGACTTTAACAGGCTCTGTGTACGCCACTTCTGGGTATACTGAGAATCATAGTGTATTGGGTTTAATGTCAAGATGGACGTATCACTTCAGTCATATGGAGATGATGATCACGCAGGGATACATAACTATTACTCTATATTGCTATAGCCATCGGGAAAGTATGACTAGGTCATGACTTTCCGATCATAAAGAGACTAGTTGTTTGTGATCTGATATATGCTTCGTACGGGGCAGGCACAACTCCAGCCCCAGGCGTAGCATGTGACATCCGATACTGGATCGTAATGCGCAATAATTAGTATACTACGCCTGATATAGATTATATATTCCTTAAAATAATATTTCTGGAGAATTGGGTAGGCACGGTGCTTTGCTAGAAGCCAACAATGTCTTGTAAATCCGTGAGAACGTGGTACCGGGTACGCGCGTGTTCAGATAGTCCAATGACCGTATTTACTAGGGGTGTGCGCGGGTTGGATTGGGTGGGTAAAAACCAATATTTCTATCCAAACCGCCACTAGCGGGTTGGGAAAATTCCAATCCTCCACCAACCCAGCAAAGTCTAAATCAGGCGGATTGGTTACAAATTTTGGCGATTTCAACTCAACGGATTAGGCGGGTTGGCATTAAGAATCTTTTTTTTTAATTATCACAAACTACAATTTGTTATTGATAATCTCAAAATATAACTAATGCACACAAAAAAATAAAGGTAGATTTCATTAAATAATCTCAATTCCAACACAAACATAGAGTCAATGAAAAAGAGATATATTTAAGGAATTTTTTGAAGGCCGATTTTGTTTAGGGAATTGATAATTGATTAGCTGTAAAAATTTATTAGGTGAATTGATTAACTTTAAATACTTAACAATTTCAACTAATATATATATATATTTTATGTATGTAAAATTATTAATTAAGCGGGTGGGTCAGGTTATAGCGGGTTGGCAATTTTTCAATCCGTAACCCAATCCAATCCGTAATTTTAGGGATCTAACCCACCCAACCCAAACAACCTAACTTAATGACCCACACATGGCGGGCGGGTCGGTTGCGGATTGGACGGGTCGGCGGGTTAAACGGATATTTTGTACAACCCTAGTATTTACTGCCAACATATCCAGGAATCTCTTGGGTCGCCTCCCAAAGATTCATCGATGACATTTGACTCTAACAGAATTATTCAGGGATTAATTATGAGAGAGAGAAAATTAATCTAGGATTAATTATGGCAAGAATTAATCTAGGATTAATTCGATTAGAAGAGAGAACTCGATTAATTGGGAATTAATTTGCAAGCGACTTTTGTAATAATTTTGCTAGCCATTATTATTTAATTAAATTGGATTTAATTATGTCGCAATGGAAAATTCGTTTAATCGGATTAAACGAACCCGGGCCCGAGTGAAGTTGCATGTTAAGTTAGCCGACTTAAATTCAGAATTTAAAAGTGGTGGGACCCACTTCACTTACATCATTTGTTTGACTAATGATTGAAGTGGTTAGGCTTGGTTTTGCATTTGAATTGTTGAAAGATAAGCTTGGATTTTCTTTTAAAACACTCAAGCCAAAACCAACACTCAACTTTAATATAAAAAAGACTTGTTGACTTTGGAATTTAACATACTTTTCACTATTCACAGCAAGCTCTCTCTTCTCTCTCAAAATGTCGAGCTTCCTTTCTTCTTCTTCTTGAGTTTTGTTGCAAAATTCATCTATGGTAGCACATTAAGGAGTCAAATAAGGTGATAGGGAGACTCACCCAAATGTTAGAAACACTCAAGGAAAGCTTGGAGCTTCTTTACATCCTTGGAAATTTTTGAAATCTCATCAACCAATCAATGTGAGTATTCCGCAACTCTCTTGTTTTATTCGCACAATAATCACGCTTAGAGATCCCGTGGCATGTCTAGAACACTTACAATGGTATCAGAGCGGTTTCTAAGTATGATTTGATTATAGGGTTCTTAAACTTTAATTTGGGTATTTTTGCTTGGAGCAGGAAAATGCAAAATTGAATGTGTGGTTCATGTTAGATGATGATTACTTAGAGTTGTGCATCATAGGATTATGAAAAATTGATTGGATCAAAGTTTCCCTAAAAATCTTATGTTGGCCGAATATGACCCTAGATGAACTCATGGTGGAATTTTGGAAATTTGACAATTGGTTGTGTTAAATAGCATGATAGAAATATTGAATGTTGATTTAATTGGATTGAAGTCAAACTGAATGATTTTTATTGCTATTGACGTGAGTATATGCATGTTATAGAATTGATTTTGTCCAAATTTTTTGTTGGACATGAATTTAGGAATTATGCATGATTAATTAGATTAAATTGATGTTTTGGAAACATTAGGTTAATGAATTAATTATGGTGATTTCACTTTAAATGAATTAATACGTAATTTGGAATGATATATTAATTTAATTTGTTGTATTTTGGCTAATGGGCTTGGTTGGGCCAAAATTTTGGTCTTGGATCATATTTAGGCCTAAACCATTTCCATAAAGTCCAAAATATGACATTGGGCCTTTAAATAATTTAATTGGGCCTAATGGGCCAAAATTGATTTTATGGCAATAGGGTGATTCCTAATTGGGCCTTGTCATCTTGGGTTTGATCCAGGTTGGCCAAAGCCCACGCCTAAAGAATTAATTGAAAGCTCATTGGACCTTAATTGAATAGTATTGGATACTAATTGGGCCTTTGAGACCCAAGTAGATTGGATTTGGAATCCAAGTCTTAAAGGCACTATTAAATATGTGATTATTTAATTTGGAATTAAATATGAATTAGTATTGGATTAAAAATTGTAAATCAATATAATTCAAGAATACGTAATTTGAGTATTTATTTTTAAACGAGTTTGACTCGCGTAAATCAAATCGTTGTTTGAACATTGGATGGTCATTAATCAAAGATTAATTAATTGAATTAGATTGATTGATAACATACTTTGTGTGAATACTTGGATGTATTGTATGAATAATGTATATCGGATGGATATTAGAAGGGTGGGGGAAATTTTGGAAATTATTGTAATAAATTTAGAATTTATTGAATTGGACCTGCGTGTCCAGCCTATTATCTCTTTTCTCATTGTATTTCTCTTCTCACCAATTCCCCTCAATGTAAATGAGGTTTCTTTTAGTGTTATGTAATTGGGTAGAAGTTTGTGCTAGCGGGAGAAAGGAAATGGAGAGATTTGTTCTAGGAACAATTTGTTATATATCCATCCGCATATCATTATTAATTTATTTTGCGCCTTATTATGCTTTTAGAATGCATGCTTAAGGGTGTATGATGAGACCTAATAAAAGATAATAAATTGGTTGCCAATTTACGCGAAAAACCTAATCAATATTAAGCGTTTTTCCTTCATTTGAGTGGTTCTCTCTCAAGATCCAAGATTGGCATTCATATCTCAATATCATTTTTATACATAAAACACCCAGTGTTTCTAAATACAAAAGTATACCCACATTGGGCTAAACAAGATACATAAATAATATTCCTAGCCAAACTAGGTACATAATAATAGTCTGATAGATTTAGTACATGCCCCGAGGGTAGTTCTAAAATATAAGTCCCTACAGCCAAAACAGCTACTATGTTCCCGTTTCCAACTCGTAGATCAATCTCACCTGAGGCGAGTCTCCTGCTAATCTGTAGATCATGCACATCAGTACATATATGAGTACCACAACCAGAATCAAAAATCCAATTTTTAAAACTAGAAGTAGACATGTTTATTTCTATAACAAACATACCTGAAGCCGGTGCCTTGCCCGCTTTGATTTCCTTCATGTGCGCCTTGTACTCACGACAGTTACGCTTCCAGTGACCCTGTTTGCCACACTGTAGGCATAAATCTTAGGATTTGTCATTTCCCTTCCCAGAAGACTTTGACGATTTGGCCTTGCCCTTCTTCTTCTTCTTCTTCTTCTTTACACCTCCAGTAGCCTTCGGCCAAGCCTTGGGAGACTGAGATGTTGAAGCGAAGTGAGCCTTGCGATTTTTGCCCTTCAATAGCTCTTTTTCTGCTTCACACAGCATTGCCATCAACTCTCCAAGAGTATGGTCTTGGTTCATCATATTGTAGTTCATGATGAACCCGCTCCAGTTGTCAAGAAGAGACTGCAAGATCAAATCTATAGAAGTCTCAGCCTCAAAGGTTATGCCTAGCTGACCTAGCTGTTCGATGTCAGCAATCATCTGTGACACATGGTGCTCGACAGATGTACCATCTGACATTCGAGAGCGAAAGAGCTTCTTCTGTAATTCATACCTTTGCGATCTAAGGTTAGATCGATGAAGGTCCTTCAATTTTGCCATCATAGTATAGGGATCCAATCCCTTGTTTTGGCGATGAAATTGAGGGGTCATTGCAGCGAGCATGACAGATTGAGCAGTTGAGTTGTCATCGCTATGAGTCTTCCAAAGCTCAAGCTCAAGCGGCTGCTCATTTCCGGGCTTAGGCCTGAGAGGTCTCTCTATCATATAGAGCATTCTCTCAGCCCCCAGGACAATCCTGAGCTTCATATCCCAGTCAGGAAAATTTGCACCATTAAAGACATTTTCGCCCACGATAATGTCTCTAACCCCGATCTTTCCAGTCATCTTAATTGCAATAGTCTAACTATTCAATTAATGATTTTTGGGTACAGTCCAACTGTTACAAGAAAATAATAAAATATTAGTCCAACTAATAAATACATAAAATGATGAAATAATTTGAAAGCGCGTATGGGCAAGTATTTGGACGAAATTGCAAATTCAATACTAGCCTCTCGCATTATTTTTTGGTGAGCCTCTAACCCTTTGTTGAGTACTTGGGAAAACTAGTTTCCTGGTGGGATAGGATTGTTGTGTTTCTAGTAAGTCCCAAGATCTATTTCAAGCAAGAAACACATGTGAATACAACAATGAAATTCGGCGGAATCATACTTACATTGATCGGATTTGGCGACGTGAGGAACAAAAAAATACTTGAAGCTCTCGGGAATGGTACTCCTTTGTGCTCCTCCATTTTCGGTCAACCTCCATGGATGTCCTCCATTGATGCTCCAAACTCCAAGCTTTGCAAATGGTGATTCCATGCTCACAAGTCGATTTCCCTATCACCTTAGGATGACTCTTCATGTGCTAGGATAGCAAAAATTGCCACAAATTTTCCTTTTCACTCTTCTTGTTCACGGTTTTTGTGAAGAAAATGAGAGAGGGAGAAGTTTTGGCCCTTTGGCCGAAACTATAAGAGAGAGAGAGAGGTTGAGTTGTGTGTATTTTGGTTTTCCTAAAACCTAATACCCAAAAATCAAAATCTAAAAAGTTGTAAATGCCTTTCCAAAAGTCAACAAATTTTGGAGCCAAAATTTGGCAATTAATTCTATCCAACAACTCACTTTACTCATGAATAGTGACTAGTTGTCAATCACTCAAAGTGACAAGACATCCATCACATGAATGACGAGTGATGTGACGCGTGATGTGACTTGTGGGCCCCAGTTAAATTCGCAATGCGAGTGCGCCCGTAAACACTCCCGGGCTCAGGTTCGCTAATTCCAAATTAACGAATTTTCCGTTGCGACGTAATTAAATAATTATGCCTAGTAAAATTACTATTCACGTTGATAACGAATTAATTCAAAATTAACTCGTTCACCTGAATTAAATTCTAAATTTATTTCCGCATCGAAATCCAATTTCTTATAATGTATCGAATATATTATTTTATCGATTAATTCCAAATTAATCGTTCTCTCTCTTTAAATAATATTTTATCCCAGATAAAATATCTTCGTAATTAATCCTAGATTAATTTTCTCCCTCTTATAATAATCCCAGATTAATAAAGTGTGAGTCATACATCATCGGTGAATCTTCGAGAAGTAACCCATGAGATCCCCAGATATGTTGGCAGTAAATCCGATCGTCAAACTATCCGAACACGTATGTGTAGAGTTTCAATCAAGTCCCAAGGATCACAAACATGCATAAAAACGAGTTGAATACACAAAGGAGTAAGGCGGAATTCATACTCACATTGATGGGTTTTGATGAAATGAAGAATACAAGCCTTCAAGCTCCCTCCATAAGCTCGGCAATAGCTTCCTCATGCAGTGCGCTGCTCGGTTGGTGACTGGTTTGCTCCTCCATGTTCGGCCATTGAAGACTCCATTGAAGCTTCAAGCTTCAAAAATTGATTCCAAGCTCATAAATTTGTTTCCCTATCACCTATGTATCACTCATGGTGTGCTAGCACTAAGTCTTCTTCCTTGCTTCCCCCTTGATTCGGTCAAACCAGAAACATTGTGAAGAAATTGGCTTGAAGCCGTGAGAAGAGGAAGATGAAAAGAGAGGGAAAAGAGAAGTGCGTAAAAGGAAGAGAGAGAAAGAAAGAAAAGTGGAGTGTAAGGTTTATATATTTTAATTTCCAAAATTAATAATAATAATAATACCTTTTACCACTTTTATTTCTATTAAAACAATTCCTTTTACTTTTCAAAAAAGCAAAAGTCAAAAAAGCAAAAAAGTGCTTTTCAATCATCTATCACTATTCACATCAAGTCACTTTAATAAAGTGACAACATGTCATATCACATCACTCAAAGTGACAAGTGATTTGACGATTGATGCGAGTAGTGATTTGACGCTTGATGTGACTTGCGTGCGTGTTCGAATTCGAAATACGAATGCGCTCGCAATCACTCTCGGGCTCGGGTTCGCTAATTCCAAATTAACGATTTTTCCGTCGCGTCGTTAATTCCAAATTAAATGATTACGCCTAGCGAATTCACTATTCACGTCGCTAACGAATTAATTCTAAATTAATTCGTTCGCCCGAATTAAAATCTAATTTTAATTCCGCGTCGAAATCCAATTTCTTATAATATATGAATATATTATTTTATAGATTAATTCCAAATTAATCGTTCTCTCTCTTTAACGATATTTTATCCGAGATAAAATATCTCCGTAATTAATCCCAGATTAATTTTCTCTCTCTAGAAATTAATCTTCTCTCTCTACTAATTAATCCCAAATTAATTATAGTGCGAGTCATACATCATCGGTGAATCTTCAGGAAGCGACCCATGAGATCTCCGGATATGTTGGCAGTAAATACGGTCGTCGGACTATCCGAACACGTAAGTACCTTGTACTACGTTTATACCGATTTACAAGACAAGGTTGGCTTCTAGCAAAGCGCCCTGCCTACCCAATTCTCCAGAAATATTCTTACAGGAATATATAGATCTATCAAGCGTAGTAGTATACCGTAGTATTGTATATATCGGCCCAGTATCGGATAGTCACGTGCTAGGGCTGGGGCTGGATAAGTGTCTACCCCGTCTGAAGCACATGTCGGATGTCTGGTAACTAGTCTCTATAATCGGATATGCATGACCTAGTCATAACATCCCGATGGTTGCGCAACACTTAAGAGCACTAGTACCGATATCCTGCGTGACATCATCTCCAATATGACTGAAGTGATACTTCCGTCTTGACATCACACCCAATACACTACGACTCTCTGATAAACCCAGAAGTGGAGTACGCAGAACCGGTTTAAAGCCCTGTACCACCAAGACCAAAGTCTATCGATTATCGTAAGTATTAGCGATGTAAGTCTCAGGTTAAGACTATACCACACCTACCTTGATTTCGGCCTCCCATAGACACATAGTATAATACCAATGGGATTCCGAGGGGTCTATCCAGAGCGAAGCTGTTTCCCGTACCATCGGTGAAACACGACCTCCTATCGCACTTGCATAAGTATCCAATACTTATATATATGAGAACTATGTCGTTGTGCCCTCACAACGCGCACAAGTGCAATACTAGCCTATTCCGCATTATTGATGTCCTGTCTCGATAATACTCCGGCTAGGGATATTTAATGATTAATCCTTCGTGGACTGATACTGTCTCATATCATCTCAATCCAGGAACTAATCTATGGCCCTCTCTTCATTTATATATCTATGGTGATTTAATCACAAATGATGAGAGTGCAATTTCCTTGTCACATAGTTGATTTGCTACAACAACACAATGATCTGTGCAAATAGTGACGCTATGGGTCATTTTATCCAACAATCTCCCACTTGGCACATAGCCAGTCACTCAAGTGTCCAACACCCCGAACTATGTACAGTTCTCTCAAATGCTGAGGAAAGGTTTTCGTCATCGGATTTGCGTAATTATCTTCTGACGCGATTTTATACGATCATCACATCGCCACGATGTATGATCCGAACGAATCAGATGATATAGAAGTA
>SKCR01050002.1:0-63981 GCA_019454045.1 Zanthoxylum bungeanum
AGAAAAAATACTTGAGTCAAATTATATTCATACTGTAATTTTAATCTGTACAAGTATTACATACCGCTTCGAATTCTCTTAAGTGCTGATAAGGATTTTCTGATTCTAAACCGTGGAATATGGGTCAAAGTTGGATGACACCTCGTTTAAAATTGAAACGTGATGTATCTGGGGGAAAGCAATGTAAAATGGTGATATTGTCCTAGTGGGATTCATGAATTCTCTGAGTGTCCAAGGATAATTAAGATTGTCATGCTGAGACTCATGTTCTACCTGATCAATTGGATTTTCATCTCGGCCAGGTGGGTTCAAAAACTTGACACACTCACAAAGTGGTTGTTTACTTCCATTTATAAGAGTGTCGAAGTAATAAAATAACCTGGTAAGTTCGAGGTCGATCCACAGGGAATAGATTTAGCAAAATGAAATAATAATTTTAGTGAAAATAAAAAGACTGAATTGTTTGAAGTGATTGACAATTTTAAATTGGACTACAACAATCAAATAAAATGATGGGGCTAGGTGATCCAATTTTAATATTTCAAATTTAGTGAAATCTTACTTTTTATAATATATAAATTATCATTATTACCCATTTAATTTATTTCAGGAATTAATTATGTTAAAACGTATAAAACTAGCCATAAATGCGGTGATAAGATTTGTCTATAACAAATCAAGTTAGGTACTCAATTATGCCAAATATATAAAATCAGCCATATATACGGTAACAAAGTTTGTCAATAATTAGTATAGATTTAAATTAAATATTAGTCTTTAGATTACAATTCATATATTATAATATAAGTAAGATTAATCTATATTTTTATATTAAGAGCTTCACCTTTTACCCCAGCAGGATGAAATTAGCTACTCGTGATTTGAATAAAAACATACATAATTTTATTACTGAAAGAGACAAATAAATTACAAGAAAGTTTGAAAAATAAAACACATAAGAGTTGGAACCCTTCACAAAATCTCAAATAGAAACATATGAAGGAAATTGAGGAGATGAGGCTCAGTATCTTCAACAATTGCAAATGCAATTGTTGAAGACATTTGCATGTGGAGGGGACCATCCACCGAACGGTGGACGACAACCCTCCACAATATATATATATATATATATATATATTTTTTTTTTTTTTTTTTATTTTTTCTGTTTTTTTGTCTTTAATAATTATATATATTACATTTTGATTTTTCATCAATACCGGCTTTGAAAACCTTAGAACTAGGAAATCTTGTAAAGAGCAAAGTTATAGATATTTAAGTTTTCTTTCACCCGAAACTGGAATTGCATCGATCCGATATCAGAGTAAAATGTTATGGCCAAAATACAAAAAATTACGCAAGGTTGGAATTTCCGAAATCGTACACTATTATAACGTCATTTTAAGTTTATGGCCTCTAAAATCCAAATATCTCATCCATTTTTCTAGTTATGCATCCAAATTATTATTTCACCTACATAAGAAATAAAAATTACAATAAAATATATAAAACGTAGATTTAATTATTATTTCACAAATGTGCTAAATTAAGGAGATTAATGAAACTATAAGGGTAAAATAATTAATTTTCTTTTTAATAAATGTATAATTTTTAGTGTTCATCACACCCCCAACCAGTTTATTACTAGTCTGTAATATCTCAATTTTTTTCGGAATAGTGTAGGAGGATTTGCGAATTAAAGTTAAGGATTTGGAAGGGGATGATGATTGAAAATCAGAGTTTATGTGTAAGAAGATAGATCGAAATATTTTAAAGTGAAGATTCATCGCGTTGGAAAACGCGTGGTTTCGAGAATCACTTACGCGATTTCTGATTTTATCGTTATACGCATAAAAGTTTGTTAATTATCGCTATAAACTTTCAAACGAACTCCGATTAAACTGATTCTTGAATCATCGAACTTATTTTTCCGAGACGAACAACTTTCATGTTGAACACTTTTCGAAATTTACATCAGAAAGGCTTCAAAAATATGAAATTTCTAGAAAGTTTTATGACATGGGCCTGATTGCAATTTTCGGGGGTCTGAATGTAAATTCCAGAAATTTTCCTATAAATACCTCATAGTTTCTGCATATTGTGAAAATGAAAAAATATTACAAACTCCCCCATTCGACCCCCACTCCAAAAAACGCAGAGGAGGGTTCTGTTTGCGCCGGCTGCCAGCTAGCCACTGTCGGCCGGTGCGCCGGTGCAAGGGAAGCTTCCGGCCACCGCGTATCTGCTGGTGGCCGACGATGAGGTAGAGATGTCGGCCAATGGTGAGGGAAATGAAAGAGACGCGCGTGGTGAATTTCTCGATCCCGGTTCATCGTTTCATTTCACGGCCCGAGCCTCCCGCCAAATCGAAGCTCTCGGAGAGTACTACAAGGTGACGGTGATGATTCTTCCGATCCGTGCTTGATTTCATGCGAAATAATGGAGGAAGATTCGGATGAATAGCGACCCATGGTGAACAGTAATTCTGATCAGAATTCTGATGATTCTAGCACATTCGTGGGGTCGTCTGGAGTCCATATATGGCCTCGAAATCTTGGTAAGACCTCACGGTAAAAATCCACAAATTTCAAGTTTATAGTTAAATGTTCGGATGTATCTTGTAGCTTCGTAGAGTAGAATATTGTTATAAATTGAATTGTTTGAGTATTAGTATATTGAATATGAGCATTTGGTAGAATCCGAGTAAAAGCAGAACGCGTGTGATCGATCCGATAAAATATGTAAGTTTTCAGTAAAAGTGAGTTTTTGCATATAAAGATGTGTTTTGGTTTTGATGATATTTATGAGTTACTTATGATATTACGAATATATTTGGATAAATCTGGTTAGGTTTGGAGGGTTCGGGACCCTTCCGTAGCGTTTGCGGAAATTTTTTCAGAAGATTTTCTAAAAACACGTAAACCGAGAATTTGGGAGAACTGGTGGCTTGGAATAGTTTATAATGATATTTTAAGACTACTAAAACTGAAAGTATTGAAGTCAAACTTGTTTGGGTTGTCCCGGAAAGATCCGGCACTTTGTCAAAGTTAAGTCGAGAATTTCATAAGTTGCAATTCTAACAATGTTTCGCCATTTATTTTGTTAGACTTGACTAAGACCTGGAGTGCTTGTGAAGTCAGGTAAGTAATCATACGATGAGAACTTGAATGGGTGAATTCGTGTTTTAAATATTTATATATACACATACATATATACATAAATATAGGCAACTAACGTGTTAGGATGAAAGAGAACAGTTAAGAGTCGATTTTGAGTACGGGGTACAAGATTACGTATAGTTAAGTTTATCGACCGCAACAGGTATGAATTTTTGTTAATGCTTTGATGTGAAGTGGAATGTTTGATAAGCTTAATGTCTATGTGTATGTATGAATGTAGTAAAGGTATGAATGTGTAACAATATGAAATGGTGTATGTGAATGAATATAAAAATGTATAAGTATATGAGTATGTATTTGTATATGCATATGATGTTAAGATATGTATAGGTTGGATATGTTCATTTGGTAAAAACATTATATCAAATGTTCCTAGATAGAGATTCTGAAATGAATATGTTTGATCGATTAAAAAAAGTTATGAGGACTATAAAAGGTATGACATTTGAATTTTGTAACAGGATGTATCTTCATATGTTTGAAACATATATTTGTATGTGAGTGTGTGAATCATATTTTGGAATGTTTGTTATAGATGTGCTTGTGTATGAGAAGTCGAGTGATGTGTTTGGTGTGTCGTGATATATATGCATGTTTGTATGTTTAATTGATTGATATTCTCATGGTATAGTAGTGGAAGCTGGTTAGGAATCCGTTTGGACGGAATTCATCTCATATACCTATTCTAAAATAGGTAATGAGTCACGTACGAGCATTGTGTGTGTAAACCAGCCATAAGTGTATATTGTTGGATGATGTGATCTTGGATGTACCGATTGTTATGTGTTCTTCGTGGTTGGTTGTATATGACGTTTGTAAATATGCTGACTGTATGTATGTGTATGACAAAACTCGTAATATGTATGGATTGTGTATGCTTATGTGAAATGGATGGATGATTTGAAACCGATGTGAATATCATAGGTTATAAAGCGTGTTTGCTAAGTTATATTGATATTTACGTATATGTGTAAGGATTCTGAAATTATATTTGTATGTATATAAAAAAGTGTGTTATGGTATGTGTGAATGCATATGAAACCCATGTTTTAAGGTATTATAAGGTTATCATGGATTAGAGAAGGTTAAAGAAAAATTGTTTCGATATTGAAGAAATATGTGTTGGTATTAAAGATAGTTTGTAACTGAACTGAAGAAAGTTTGTTAGATTTACCAAATTGATGATACTTCAAAGATATTTACTGTGATAGTTATTAAGATGTGACTTCATGTTTCAATATTTAAATGGTTTCTATATTATGTGACGTACTTTGTGATTTCGAATTCATGTTATGTGTACTTTGAATGTCTAACTGTAGGACACAGAAATCGGCGACGCTGTTCCAGGCTCGCGGCCTGGTTGGGAGTATGGAGTAGCCCGCGGGGGACTAAACCGGAGAACTAAAATATAAAGTCGCCACCCGGTGTGAACCGGGAAAATGATTTAAGGCCGCACTCACCCCTCTCAAGGGAAGACCTCAAACCGTTGGGTTCGAAATGGTCCCTTACTTATGCCAATTGTAATGAAAGGATTTATGCAATAGTACAACCAAATCTCATGCAAAACATAGCAGAAAATTTAAACAACATGCAAGTTTGCACACCCATAATCATAAATGAAAAAATGAAGGCAAAATACATAATTCATGAATTAAACAATATATTGCAATAATGTAACTAATAACAACTATAAAGGCATTAATAATAAAAGCGAGCACACAATCTCATGAGTATATCGAATAAATAAATGCGAAAATTATAAATAAACAATAACGGTAAGGGCATAAATATTAAAGAGAGCTAAGTAAGCATATGAAGGGGAATGGGGTGACTAAGGAAACAAACATGCATGAAACATGATGAAGGAATCTATCCAGTGTGTGCGCATTCGTGTAGCATTCCTAAACGTATTCAAATGGTAAACATAATTTCCGCGTTCGTATAGCATTTGATAACGCGTTCGAACGAGATAAGAACTGATGCATCATACAATAAAAAATCATGTGTGTTCCAGTATCGTTCTGAGACGCGTTCCAACGGAAATGAGACAGAATGCATATGTTCGTGTAGCGTTCGTAAACGAGTTCGAACGAGATTGCCAAAATGGCATATGAAATGACACAAACACATGTATGGGTGAACAAATACACGAAATAGGACCTAGCATGCCCGATTGAACATATTTCACATTCAATCGAGTGCACCTCGTCCGGCACGGCAAAACATCATGGTAAAGGTAGCCTTTAGGCATTTCCCTCGAATATAGGACCTTTAATCCACCTTAGTTTGCCCATGCGCACTAGAATGCAATGCATGCGTAAATAAAGCAATGATATGCAAAGGGTAAATGACATAATAAAAGGCGCGGCAAAACATCGTGGTAAAGGTAGCCTTCAGGCATTTCCCTCGAATAGAGGACCTTTAATCCACCCTAGTAAGCCCATGCGCATTATATTACAATGCATATAATTAAATAAGACAATGATATGGGACTTTGTATGTCCGATTAAACATATCTCACATTCAATCAAACATACTTCGTCCGACGCGGTAAAACGTTGTGGTAAAGGTAGCCCTTAGGCTTTTCATCCCTCAAAACGGAGGACCTTTAATCCAACTTGATTTGCCCATGCGTGTTACATTACAATGCATAAATAAGTAACATGCAGAAAGTAATAACATACTAATGGCTAAATCATGCTTAAGGAATAAATAACATACTATCAACCTAATCATGCTCGAATACAAGGTTTTATGAAACGAAATACGTGAATCTCTCAAGTGGTATGTGGCATTGTATCCCGAGTGCAAACCGTAATACCGTCCATTCGAATTCGGCTAAGGAATTTACGTCCGGGTTTCCATCCGATATACCACAAGAAAGAACACATATTTCATTCATTCAAGGACCACAACATGTATCAACAAACGACTCTCATGCGAAGGAATTCTAATAAACAACAAAAAAATATGAGAATAAATAAGAAGGGTGCCCTCAGGTCTAACCTCTTAGGTCATCTCTCGAAAGTGCATTACACGGCCATCGGAAAGGTTGATGCTCCGCAACTCCTCCGGTTCACTGGTCCACTGCTTTCGTTCCCTGCTTCGCTGTTTTGAGTTGTTGTTTCCTCTGTTTAGCTGCTATTTTTTACTCCTTTTTGCTGTTGTTTTCACTGTATTTTATGGTCACTGTTTTTGCATTTTTTTGAGGGTATTAGGGGTTGCGTTTTTCACTGCTTGGGCTGCAGTTTTGGTGTTGTTTTTGGCGTGAATTGAGGCTGCTGTTTAAGGCTGTTGGTGCGTGAATTAAGGCTGTGTTTTCAGGGTGTTTTTCGGTGGTGATGTTTACTATTTATGGGGGTGTTTTGGTGATGTTCCTTTGCTGTTTTGGGAGAGTGTTTCGGTGATGGTAGGGAGGAGGAGGAGAAGAGAGAATTATTTGCTTCTTACTTTTTTTGCCTTGGGTGTGAATGCTAGGTTATTTTCTTTTGTGTTTTTGTGAGAATGAGCTAGGAGTTCTAAGGTTTGTTTAGGCTTCTTTTTATAATGGTTTCTAGGGTTTCTGGGTAAGGAAGGGAATCCTCAAAAAAAGGGAAGTATTTTGATTGTTTTGTGAAAGGAAAAGATGGGTTTAATTTATGGAGTGAATATCTTGATTGGTGTTTGATTAGGGAAGGGATTTGATTAGATTAGGAAGGGATTTGATTTTATTTATTTAATTTAATTTAATATTTTTGGATGGGTTTTGGTGGGCTAATTGGGCTTGGGCGTGAGGCTAGCAACAAAACCAGAAGTACCGACACCGTTCGAACGCCTATTCGAACGCTACACGAACGCCCGCAATCTGCTTGACGTTCGAACGTGCTCACAAACGCAGCACGAATGTGAAAGCAGTGAACATGTGAATTGACTCTGATGACATACTTGTTCTGAATTTCCCCTTCTGACATTCGTTTCTATCGACTACCACAACCTAAAGAGTAGTGCCTCCGTACGAGACTCATCATCGGGACTTATATGCAAAAATACGATACCTAAAGTCGCCCCCCCACTTTGATGGGACTTGTACAGTGTGTAACAGTGACAATCCTATCAAAGTTATGCAATGCATTTTTACTTACCTGCCTCGCCAGCTGTCACTTGAGTTGCATGTTGCTTTGAACTAAGTTGATTTGGTTGTGCCATACCCGGCGTGCTAAACCCCATACCCGAGGTGTCACGGTTGTGTTTCCATACCCAGAGTGTCGCAGTAATATCTCCATACCCGGAGTGCCATACTCGGTATGCTAAACCTCATACCCGAGGCGTCGCGGTTGCTTCTCCATACCCAGAGTGTCACAGTAGTGTCTCCATACCCGGAGTGCCATACTCGGCATGCTAAACCTCATACCCGAGGCATCACTGTAATATCTTCATACCCGGAGTGCCATACCCGGCATGCTAAACCCCATACCCGAGGCGTCGCTGTAATATCTCTATACCCGGAGTGTCGTACCTGGCATGCTAAACCCCATACCCGAGGCGTCGCTGTAATATCTCCATACCCGGAGTGTCGTACCTGGCATGCTAAACCCCATACCCGAGGCGTCGCTGTAATATCTCCATACCCGGAATGCCATACCCGACATGTTGTTAATGTCTGTCTCCATACCCGGAGTGTCATTCCCGGCATTGATAATGTTTGTCTCCATACCCGGAGTGCCATACCCGGCTTGCTGATAATGTGTGGGCCTTAAGCCTGTGACTCATCCCCAAAATCGATACTGATGTGGGCCGCCCCCCAGACTGATACTGATGTGATAGTTCATTCCCAAAACTCATGCTGATATGGGCCTCAACCCTGGGATTCCTTTCTGAAACTGATACTTTGCTGTTACTGCTTCTGATTGGCTTGCCTTTGCCGTTGAAACCAGCTTTCTTTTTCTTATTCGAAACCTGTGAATACAAAACAAGACAAACACAAAAAGAATGCAAAATACGTTACGTGTATGCATGCATGCATGAATGAATTTCCTATTCCGTTGGGTTAGGTCTTCTGTCGGTTCCCCTGGTGACTGCTTGGTCTACTATCCCTAAGGAAAAATATTGCTTCAATCGGTCTACGTTGATCGGCTCAGTGAACTCGTTCCCTTCCAAGTCAGACAGTCTCACTGCCTCATTTCCCATTACTTTCTGGACTATGTAGGGTCCTTCCCAGTTGGGTCTGAACTTTCCTCTTGGGTCTGTCGTCGACGACCTTGACTGCTTAAGTACCAAATCACCCTTTCTGATCTTAGTAGGACATACCTTTTTGTTGAATGCTTGAGCCAACCTCTTCTGGTATAACTGGATGTGATGTAAAGACTTCATTCTCTTCTCATTCAATAGTTCCAACCGTTCAATTCTCTGCGAGACCCATTCTTGTTCAGATAACTATGCTTCTGCTAGATCCCTCATGGACTGTATCTCAAATTCCACAGGTAGTACTCTTCCATCCCATAGACCAAAGAGTAAGGCATGGCTCATGTTGCTATTCTCATTGATGTTATGTACCCCCACAGGGCATATGGAAACTTATCGGCCCAGTCATTGCAGTTTTCTGTCATCTTGGCTAATATCTTCTTTATTGTCTTATTGGCTGCCTCGACTGCCCCATTTGCTTGCGATCTGTAAGGTGACGACTCATGATGTCCAATTCTGTACTTCTGTAGCATTGTCTTCATTTCCCCTTGAAACTGAACTCTGTTATCTGTCACTACATGATGCGGCATCCCATATCGACATATGATGTTCCGAGCTATGAACTTCGCCATTTGCTTTGGTGTGATGTTACGAAATGACTCGGCTTAAACCCATTTTAAGAAGTAGTCCACTGCCACCACTGTGAAATGATATCTATTTGATGCATTCGGTCGAATCTCTCCGATCATGTCAATTCCCCATGCTGAAAAAGGCCATGGCTCTGATAGCCCGTGTAACTCTATGTGAGGCAGATGGTTCATATTACCATGTGCTTGACAATTATGACAATGTTTTACCAGCTTTGTATAGTCTGTCTCCATGGTCACCCAGTAGAAACCTTGTCTTACAATCTTGCGAGACAAATTCAACCCATTCATGTGCAGTCCACATACCCCGGCATGTATTTCTTCCATTGCCTTCTCAGCTTCTTCTTTTCTTAAACACTTCAGCTGAGTGCCATTTGTCTGCCTCTTGTATAGCTCCTCATTCAAAATCACATACTGAGAAGCCAACTTCTGAATGGCTATTCTGTCTTTTCTGCTTGCTCCTTCTGGGAGTTCTCCGTGTTCCAGGTATCGCTGAATATCATGGTACCACGGTTTTTCGTCGTCGATCTCTACTTCCAAAACTCTTTCTTTCTCATAAACGGGTCTGCTTGCTGTTGTCAGTACCAATGGTCTCATCACTAACTTCTCTGGATTTTCCCAAGTGTCTGCAAGTGTAGCTAATGCGTTTGCCATCTGATTCTCTTCTCGTGGCAAGTGCTGAAACTTACAATCGGGGATAGCCTGTGCCAACTTTCTGAGGTAAAAAAGGTAAGGTTTCAACCGTTATTCCTTCAATTCCCATTCTCCTTGTATCTGTCGGATTACCAACATTGAGTCTCCGTAAACTTCAACATTCTTAGCTCTCAAGGCTATCAATGCAGTCAACCTGAAGGCACATGCTTCATACTCGCCATGTTGTTAGTTACTCCGAACGTCAACCTTTTGGCCATAGGCAAGGTTTCTCCCTCAGGGGTTACTATTACGATCCCAATTCCGGCTCCTTTGCAATTCACTGCTCCGTCGAAATACATCATTCATCCTTGAACTGTTATTGCTTGGATCTTTTCATCTGGGAATTCAAACTTGTACTGATCCCCTTCAATAGGTTGCAATTCCAGGAACTCTACTATGGCTCGCCCTTTGATTACTTTGGAAGTGAGGTACTCGATGTTAAACTCTGTCAGCAACACTAACCATCTGCCCAACTTCCCCACTAGTGAAGGTACTGAATGTAGATACTTCAATGGATTCTCCTTTGCTACCACCTGGATCTTGTAAGATTGGAAGTAATGACGCAATTTTCTGGACGCCCATACCACTGCCAAACAGATCTTTTCTACTTCTTGATAGCGGGCTTCGTACGGAAGCATCTTCTTACTGAGATAGTAGACCGCGTGTTCTACTCCCGTCTCATCTGCATGTACCATCATTGCCCCCAGTGCTTCTGATTTTATGGCCAAATACAGTACTAGGGTTTGCCCGGTCTTGGAGGTTTCAATACAAGAGGCTTTACCAAGTATTCTCTGATCTTATTGAAGGCTGCTTGACATTGCTCATTCCATTTCACTGGTTGGTCTTTTCTCACAGTTTGAAGATAGGCTCACATACTGATGTCAACTTGGCGATGAACCGACTAATATACTGAATTTTCCCGAGGAATGCTATAACTTATTTCTCAGTCTTCGGTGCGGGCATCTCGGTGATTGCTTTGATCTTCTAGAGTCTATCTTTATCCCTCTCATTCCTATTGTATGTCCCAGCAATTTTCCTGATGTTACCCCAAACACACATTTCTTGGGATTCATCGCAAGTTGTATTTGTCAACTCTCTGAAGAACTTCTCCAGTGCTTCTATATGCCTGATTCTTGTCTCTGATTTCACCAGCATGTCATCCCATATACTTTAATCTCTTTGTGCATCAAATCATGGAATAATGTAGTGGCCATCCGCTGATAAGTAGCTCCTGCATTCTTGAGCCCAAACAGCATTACCTTGTAACAATATGTGCCCCACTTGGTGACAAAGGCAGTCTTGTGCTTGTCTTCTTCAGCCATAAAAACCTGATTGTATCCTGAAAACCCGTCTGTAAATGAATACATGGCAGATAAAGCCGCACTATCAACTAGTACGTGTATATGAGGTAGAGGGAAATCATCTTTCGGGCAAGCCTTGTTAAGATCTCTGTAGTCCACACACATTCTGACCTTCCCGTCTTTCTTCGGCACCGGCACAATATTTGCCAACCACTCAGGATACTTCACTACTTCTAGGAATCCCACATCTATCTGTTTCTTGACTTCCTCTCTGACCTTTTCGGCCCACTCAGGTCTCATCCGTCGAATTTTCTGTTACACTGGCTTCATATTTGGATAAGTTGGTATTGTATGCTGGGCAATGCTTCTGTCTACTCCAGGCATGTCCTCATAGGACCAAGAAAATACTTTGGCATATTTGGCTAATATTTCTTCTATTTTCTCCCACTTTTCAGAGGTAACCTCACTTGCAATTAGAATTTCCTTAGAGCCTCAGTGTGTACCAAGGTTAAATGCATTTTGTTTTGGTGGAGCTGATATCAAATATACTCAAGTCGTGCAAATTGAAAGGAATAGACTCAGGCAAGTAAGCGAAATGATTGTCTTTATTACTACCAGATACGGGAATACATTCAAATAAAACAGAGAGATAAACATCTTCATCCTCCACAGATGCTTCATCTCCCACAGCTGGGTCTTCCTCGGATTCCTTTTTTTCCTCGAGGGTCAGGCTCTCCAACTTCATCAGTTCTTCTTCCCATTTCTCTTCTTTTCTTCTTCGCAATTTCTAATGCAGTGACTTCTCACCCATCACATTATGAAAGATCTCAAACCCGGGCACCACGATCCCATTGACTTCTACCGGTTCAGGTTCTCCCTGATATCTCGTTGCCTTCACAAAGCATTCCATCAGCTCCAACCCTTTCTTCTGGCCTTCCGCTTGTCCTCATTAGACTTGTACCCCAGTCCTCTCCGAGTGGTCAGCCCTTTAATGTTTGGCAATGCTGACCCTTTACCCGGCTCGAACTTCATCTTTTCCATGATCCTAGCCACCTTAGGACCCACCAACTCCTCAAAGGTTGCCGACACTTGGAACCTTGTGAAAGGTTGTATTTCCAAAGCGGCCACAGCATTGTCCACCTCAGCTCGGATGGTGATAATCTCTCCCTCGTACGGAAACTTAATAACCTGATGCAAAGTGGAGGGCACACCCCCAAGCTTGTGGAACCACGGCCTTCCCAATAAAAAAGAAAAAGTGGCCGGGATATCCAGCACTGTGAACTCAACCTCATCCTCAATCGGTCCCACCTTAACTATTGCAGCGAAAGTGCCATCAACTCCTCGCTTACTATAATCATAAGCTTTGATAGTCATATTGGAGGGACTTAGATCCTTCGTCTTTATACCCAACCTTACCAAAATCTTCAATGGGCAAACGTTGATAGATGAGCCATCATCTATCATCACACAAGATGTCTTCTTGCCCCTCACTTCAGCTTTGATGAATAAAGGTCTATTATGGTTCCTACCCTCAGCCGGGAGTTCCTCCTCAGAAAAAGTTATTATCTGCAAAGCTTCCTTCTGTACTGACCCTACAAAAATTGCAGGATTAGCATCCTCTGGTACTACTATCTTGCTCAAGGCTTCAACCATGGCCCGCCTGTGATCCTGAGATACACACAACAACTCCCAGATGATCACTTGTGTTCGGGTCTTCCTCAACTGACACAGCACTACATCCCTCTCATCATTCTCCATATTTTCATAAACTTCTCTACCTTATGTTAACATTTCCTTGCCTTTTTCTGTAGTATCACTATAAAAACGCCCACTACGGGTCATCCCTTTCACCTCATCTTCATCACTGCTCGAAAACTCCTCCCAAATTCTTCCTTTGCTCCATTTCATCTTCACTGTTGTTATCCCAAATCCCTAGGCAAAAGGTTTGGTGATCAAAGGTTTGGAGGACAAGGTCTTCGGGTAGGCCAGAGTTGATCATGTACATAGGCGGTGGGACAGAGTGGTAGTTAGACAAGGGGTTACTGTAGGACACAGAAACTGGGCGACGCATGCTGTTCCAGGCTCGCGGCCCGGTTGGGAGTACGGAGTAGCCCGCGAGGGACTAAACCGGAGAATAATGGAGTCGCCACCCGGTGTGAACCGGGAAAATACTTTAAGGCCGCACTCACCCCTCGCAAGGGAATACCTCAAACCGTTGGGTTCGGAATGGTCCCTTACTTATGTCGTTTGTAATGAATGGATTTGTGCAATATTAACCAAGTCTACTCAACATACATATTGGTCAAAGTAGTCTAAATTCTATGTTGCATGCTTCAACAGTAAACTTTTCATAACGGCAAACATTCAGCATCACATATCAAACATGCTACAACATAGTAATCTAAACATACCTTAACTTAAATTCCTCATATAAAAGGTAAATAACTAAAACATGCTTGAAATAAAAACAACATTATAATGGCCTAATCATGCTCAAATACAAGTTGGATGAAATGAAATACATGAATCCTTCAAGTGGTACGGGGCATTGTATCCCGAGTGCAAACCATAATACCGTCCATTCGGATTCGGCTATGGAATTTATATCCGGGTTTCCATCCAATATACCACAAGCAAGATCACATATTCCATTCACCCGAAATCACATCACATATTAAGTCATTATTTCATGTGAACAAATTTAATAATATAAACCCTCTGGTCTAACCTTTTTTGTCGCTTTTCGGAGATGCGTTATATGGCCGTCGGAAAGGCTAAGACACCACGATTCCACTGGTTCATTGCTTCGACGTTTTACTCATTGTTTTGCCATTTTGTTCGCTGTTTTGAGTTCGTTTCGCTGCGTTTCAGGTCTGCACACTTGGCTCACTGGTTGGCAGTGAATTATGGACTGTTTTGGTGTCAAAACTGTGTGGTTTTAAGGGATAATTCACTGGTAGTTTAGACTAACTCACTGGAAGTTTTAAGGGGCTGACTTGCGTGGACAATAGGGCTATTCTGGATGAGTGTTTGGGCGAGTTTGAGGGCTGGTCTGGATGAGTGTTTGGGCGTGTAACGTGAAGGCTGGATGAGGGACTGTTTGGCGTGTAATGAAGGCAGAATGAGGGACAGTTTGGCGTGTAATGTGAAGGCTAGATGAGGGGCAGTTTGGCGTGTATTATGAAGGTAGAATGTGGGGCGGTTTGGCGTGTAATGAAGGCAGAATGAGGGGCAGTTTGGCGTGTAATGTGAAGGCTAGATGAGGGGTAGTGATTTGAGGTAAGTTTAGACGTGAGTGTTGAGGAATGGTCCAGGGCGTGGGGCAGTGATACAGTGACGCGTGTACGTGAAGAGTGATTTGTGGAATGGCTTAGGTGCGTTTCACGTGAGCAGGTGAGGGGGCTGTTGAAGGGAGTTTATAACATGTAGCTTCTTCATCGATGTGGGACAAATGGGTAAGGGTTTATTGGTTTCCTTTGTGCGTGAAGAATTGTTGCTAAAGGGGAGGGGTATTTCCTAATCAAAGTGGGACAAAGGGGAAGAGTTGCAGTTTTTTTTGTTGGCTTGGGGGGTATATTTGGGCAGTTGTTTTTGGTGTGAATGAGCTGCAGTGGGGAGTTTATGCGTGAGCTAAAGGGGCTACTGGAAGAGCTGATTTGTGTGGATTAAAGGGGGTGCTAGAATGGCTACTGGAAGAGGGCTTTATGCGTGATTTTGGGGGCTTATTTACTGGCAGTTTGGGCGTGACCTGCAGGGGCTGTTAGAGGGCTTTGTGCATGAAGTAGTGGGAGTTGAAATGGAGGGCAATGGACGTGAGGTTAAGGGCTGGAATGGAAGCGTTTTGTGCGTGTTTCAGGGGTAGTATGAAGGATGAAGGGCTGGGCGTGACTTGTGATTTGCTTGAAGTGTAGGCAGTGAATGAGGGCTTGGGCGTGACTTGAAGAGAGAGCAAGGGGCTGTTTTGGATCTTCAAATGCTTAAGTATTTGGTTAATGTATGCTCTTGATATGTGCTAGGTGTTCCAAGGCAGAAAAATGTCTGTTTATATAGGCATTTGAGAGGGCATTAATTGGGTTGGGAAGGTGATGTTGAAGGACATTTATTAGGTTGGCAAACTTTGTTGAAAAATGGTGAAAGGTTGATGTAATTGTGATGGCTTTGTTGAAAATGTCTAAAGATGGATATTAATGTTGTTGAAAATAAATAAAAGGAGTGTTATAAGGTCTTGGACGTGGGGTTTACTAATAAATGGTGTAGGGTTGTCTAATAAATGGCTTGGAAAAAATGGTACCAAGGTAAAATGTGAAGTCAAAAGTTAAAGTAAGTTTGGTAAATGGATAAATCATGTTTGAATAGTGCAAGAAGGGGTAATTTTAGTGTCATGGACGTGGGCCTAATTGGTGGTGGGCTTGGTGTTTGATTTATTTTGGTTTCATGGGCTTTGGATGTTGGTTTAGGTGTTTAGGTGGGCTTGGAAGGGTTTGCGGTGATTTTCGGGTTATAGATACGCTTTGAAACGAACATCTAACAAGCGAACTCCGAGCGAACTTAGCGAATCAAAACCAATAATATGTCAATTCTTGACTTCTCATTTCCGACGACCGTTTTCGGCGACTTCCACGACTCAAAGGTAGTGCCTCCTTACGAGACTCATCATCGGGTTTGGTATGCAAAAATGCAATGCCTACAGTCACCGCCACTTTGATGGGATTTGTTCAGTGTGTGACAATGACAATCCTATCAAAGTATGTGGAATGCATTTTTACTTACCTGGCTCGCCAGCTGTCACCTGGTCCACCTGCTGGGTTGGTTCGATGGTACTAAACCCCGTACCTAGGGTGTCGCAGTAGTCCATAATTCTTCACGGTAGTCCATAACACTTCATAATAACCTGGGATTCGTTCCTGGATTCCTTCCAAAACTCTGACGGTGTGGACCTTAGCCCTGAGATTCATTCCCGGATTCACTCCGAAACTCTACTGATATGGGCCTCGACCCTGGGATTCATTCCCGGATTCATTCCAAAACTCTGTTGACGTGGGCCTCGACCATGGGATTCATTCCCGGATTCATTCCTGGATTCATTCCAAATTCTGAGAGAATCATTCCCTGGATTCATTCCAAATTCTGAGAGATTCATTCCCTAGATTCATTCCAATTTCTGAGAGATTCATTCCCTGGATTCATTCCAAACTGAGAGATTCATTCCCCGGATTCATTCCAAATGCTGAGAGATTCATTCTCTGGATTCATTCCACATTCTGAGAGATTCATTCTCTGGATTCATTCCACATTCTGAGAGATTCATTTTCTGGATTCATTCCATATTCTGAGAGATTCATTCTCTGGATTCATTCCAAACTGAGAGATTCATTCCAAATGCTGAGAGATTCATTCTCTGGATTCATTCCACATTCTGAGAGATTCATTCTCTGGATTCATTCAAAAACTCTGATAGATTCATTCTCTGGATTCATTCCCGAAACTGATACTGAAGTTGATGTGGGTCTCGTTCTCGATTTGAGTTGAGATAAGGGTTTTCTTCCCTGAACTGTGGGTCTTGTTCCCGATCTGGATTGTGTTGAGCTGAGGGTCTTGTTCCCTAAATTGAGTTATGGGTCTTGTTCCCGAACTGAATTGTGTTGAGGGTCTTGTTCCCTGAGTTGTGGGTCTTGTTCCCGATTTTTTAAGTTGTGGGTCATGTTCCCGTTTTGAGCTGAGGGTCTTGTTCCCTGAATTATGTTAAGGGTCTTGTTCCCGATTTTTTGAGTTGTGGGTCTTGTTCCCGTTTTGAGCTGAGAGTCTTGTTCCCTGAATTGTGTTGAACTGAGGGTCTTGTTCCCTGAACTGAGCTGAATGTAGGCTTTGTTCCTGAACTGAGCTGTCTGTAGGCTTTGTTCCTGAACTGTACTGAATGTGGGTTTTATTCCCGAACTGAGCTGAATGTAGGCTTTGTTCCTGAATTGAGCTGTCTGTAGGCTTTGTTCCTGAACTGAGCTGAGTGTGTGGCTTTGTTCCTGAATTACATTGACTATGGGCTTTTTTCCCGAGTTTGCTGGACGTAGGCTTTATTCCCGAACTGTATTGAATATGAGCTTTGTTCCCCTGACTGTAATGAATGTGGGCTTTATTCCCCAACTGTGTTGACTGTGGGCTTTGTTCCCTGATTGCCATACCTTGGAAGACTGCTACTGATGTGTCTCCATATCCGGAGTGCCATACCCGGCAAAAACTGATTCTGAGAATGATGTGGGCCTCGCCCCCAGATTGCCATACCCGGTAAGACTGCTACTGATTGCGGTGGGCCTCGCCCCTAGAGTGCCATATCTGGCAAGACTGACTGATGCCGTGATGGTTCATTTCAACATATTGTAATACCTCACTCGAGATAATCCTGATAGTTAAACATATTTTCGTCCTCAACAGATGCTTCGTGTCAAAACCAGAGAATCTTCAAAGTAAATATACTCAACTCCGACGGTCTGAATAGGTGATCTGAACTAGACCTCAGTGTGTGTGCTTAGGCTCTTTTGCAGCTTATTCCTTAAGTAGGCTAACTTGATGATTTCGCTTCGGAGAATCGGACCAACGGGTCTAACCAATCTAGATGTCTTGATCACTCTCTGTGATTACTCTTGCATACTCAACATGATATAGTCTTTTTTTTTCCTTTTTGTCTCTTTCTTTTCTTGCATTTTGAATTTTCTTTTTTTCTTTTTCTTTTTTTTTTTTTTCTTTCTTTGACACACCTACCCTTTAAGGTAGCATTTCTCCTCATAGTGGTCCTAATACTCTCGCCAATGGGTAGCTTCACGCTTATCGGTTATAGGTGGTCTATTTTTCTTTTTCTTTTCATTGCATAGACCTTTTCTTTATTTTCAACCATATCATATATCGAAGCATAAGTAAACCAGGGTGGACATCTAGGCAAACGGTCATTCACTGATCCATCATCTCTTCAACTAGTCATCTTGCCAACTACTCAGGCTTCTACTGTTGAGATCCCGTGATCCAGTGCTCATGAGTCTAGCCGAGATCAATCCATTCAGAATACCGGATGAGAGCACGTCTCGCACTTATCGTTTCTAAGGTTTCTCTCTACAGCAAACAATGTCATCACCGGACATATGCCTAACCATCAAAGACTTCTCTTTCTCTGACATTCCTCTTTTCAATTGCTGGTAATTTGGGGCTTCGCCCCCAGGGGTTCATTTCTGAATATTGCTGGTATTATTTTATATGCTTTGAACTTGCTTGTATTATGTCGCTTTCTCTTTCCTTCTTTGAGACCTGCGAACACAAACAAAACAATGGAATGAAAACATGTGCGTGTGATGTGTAAGTATGCAAGTGTAGAGGTACTTTATTTTCGTGATGGGTTGGATCCTCATTGTGCTCCTTGGCGCCATATGTCTATGGTCGCCCCCTGCTGGTTCTCTTTTGTTTGAAATCTGCAAAAACAAAACACAAAATAAGGGATGCAAGTTACGTGTATGTATGTATGCATGGATGAATTTCCTTTCCCATTGGGTTAGGTTTTCTGCCAATTCCCTTGGTGACTACTCGGTCTTCTCTTCCTCAGGTAAAGTACAACATTAATCGGCTCGGTGAACTCATTCCTTTCCATGTCTGACAGTTTCGCTGCCCCGTTTCCCAATTTCTGAATGGCCATTCTGTCTTTTCTGCTTGCTTCTTCTGGGAGTTCTCTGCGTTCCAGATACCGTTGAATATCATGGTACCAGGGTTGAATATTTTTGTCAAATATACTCATGTTGGCTGATGGTCTTCTGACATGTCTTCCTTCTTCCCTAACCCAACAGGAATCTATGATGGCTTTCAAGACACAAAGGGTTAACATGATGCGTGTATGCATGAGATGCATGCGATGTATGGAATAAATAAGCTCATAAAAGAATTTACCCTAATTGGCTCGTTATCATTTTAAAGTATTCAATCATACTATTACGCGGTGCAAACTTGTCCCAGTTGAAAAGGCCCAACAGGTTTACACTTTGCGATAACATGGCTAAATGACTTCAAATGATAAGAGGCTCAAACATAAAATGGCCCATCGACATTTTAGAAGCTTTCGGCTCAATTGTCAAAGGACACGAACTTTTCCCAGTTTAAATGGCCCAACAAGTTCATATCTCTTGACAAGAAGTCCAACTGGATCCAAATGACGATGATCCAAAACATAAACATAAGTAAACAATTCCTAATGGTCATACAACTACGGTTCATGTGTAGATTTCAGGAGTGTAAACAAAGGCTCTCGCTGACGAAGGATTAATCACAACTAGGACTCCCCACTCAAGGGTTCAAGCGACCAAGTGAACGCACCTTTTTTATACCTTACGGTACGTGCCAATGAGTTATGGTGTGTGACTAACTGTCGAATGGACTTCCCATTGTAGATTCCCCAGAGGGAGGGTGGAGCGAGGCTCTCTTAAGTACCCAAGCCCCTTAGGCTCTTATCGCTTGGTGTCAGGAATAAACAACGAGTCCTCCAAACTAGTCTGTCACAACGAGCTACAAGTAATGATTATCTAGGTGCCTTCACAACTTTTCCTTTTAGAAAGGTAGTGAGTGAAGGAAGACACCAAACCATTACCTAGCCTTAAAATGCCTTTAATTAAACTCCTTAAACCCACAGTATAAATGATTAATTAAAGCACAAATCACAAACATTACAAGACATTATTTCGGGGCCGATTCTCTATCCCCAGTGGAGTCGCCAGACTGTAGGACACAGAAACTGGACGACGCATGTTGTTCCAGGCTCGCGGCCTGGTTGGGAGTACGGAGTAGCCCGCGAGGGACTAAACCGGAGAATAATGGATTCGCCACCCGGTGTGAACCGGGAAAATGATTTAAGGCCGCACTCACCCCTCGCAAGGGAAGACCTCAAACCGTTGAGTTCGGAATGGTCCCTTACTTATGTCGTTTGTAATGAATGGATTTGTGCAATATTAACCAAGTCTACTCAACATACATGTTGGTCAAAGTAGTCTAAATTCTATGTTTGCATGCTTCAACAGTAAACTTTTCATAACGGCAAACATTCAGCATCACACATCAAACATGCTACATACATAGTAATCTAAACATACCTTAACTTAAATTCCTCATATAAAAGGTAAATAACTAAAACATGCTTGAAATAAAAACAACATTATAATGGCCTAATCATGCTCAAATACAAGTTGGATGAAATGAAATACATGAATCCTTCAAGTGGTATGGGGCATTGTATCCCGAGTGCAAACCATAATACCGTCCATTCGGATTCGGCTATGGAATTTATATCCGGGTTTCCATCCAATATACCACAAGCAAGATCACATATTCCATTCACCCGAAATCACATCACATATTAAGTCATTATTACATGTGAACAAATTTAATAATATAAACCCTCAGGTCTAACCTTTTTTGTCGCTTTTCGGAGATGCGTTATATGGCCGTCGGAAAGGCTAAGACACCACGATTCCACTGGTTCATTGCTTTGACGTTTTTCTCACTGTTTTGCCATTTTGTTCGCTGTTTTGAGTTCGTTTCGCTGCGTTTCAGGTCTGCACACTTGGCTCACTGGTTGGCAGTGAATTATGGACTGTTTTGGTGTCAAAACTGTGTGGTTTTAAGGGATAATTCACTGGTAGTTTAGACTAACTCACTGGCAGTTTTAAGGGGCTGACTTGCGTGGACAATAGGGCTGTTCTGGATGAGTGTTTGGGCGAGTTTGAGGGCTGGTCTGGATGAGTGTTTGGGCGTGTAACGTGAAGGCTGGATGAGGGGCTGTTTGGCATGTAATGAAGGCAGAATGAGGGGCAGTTTGGCGTGTAATGTGAAGGCTAGATGATGGGCAGTTTGGTGTGTAATGTGAAGGCTAGATGATGGGCAGTTTGGCGTGTATTATCAAGGCAGAATGAGGGGTAGTTTGGCGTGTAATGAAGGCAGAATGAGGGGCAGTTTGGCGTGTAATGTGAAGGCTAGATGAGGGGTAGTGAGTTAAGGCAAGTTTAGACGTGAGTGTTGAGGAATGGTCCAGGGCGTGGGGCTGTGATGCTGTGACGTGCGTACGTGAAGAGTGATTTGTGGAAGGGCTTAGGTGCGTTTCACGTGAGCAGATGAGGGGGCTGTTGAAGGGAGTTTATAACTTGTAGCTTCTTAATTGATGTGGGACAAATGGGTAAGGGTTTATTGGTTTCCTTTGTGCGTGAAGAATTGTTGCTAAAGGGGAGGGGTATTTCCTAATCAATGTGGGACAAAGGGGAAGAGTTGCAGTTTTTTTTGTTGGCTTGGGGGGTATATTTAGGCAGTTGTTTTTGGTGTGAATGAGCTGCAGTGGGGAGTTTATGCGTGAGCTAAAGGGGCTGCTGGAATAGCTGATTTGCGTGGATTAAAGGGGGGGGTGCTAGAATGGCTACTGGAAGAGGGATTTATGCGTGATTTTGGGGGCTTATTTACTGGCAGTTTGGGCGTGACCTGCAGGGGCTGTTAGAGGGCTTTGTGCGTGAAGTAGTGGGAGCTGAAATGGAGGGCAATGGACGTGAGGTTAAGGGCTGGAATGGAAGCGTTTTTTGCATGTTTCAGGGGTAGTATGAAGGATGAAGGGCTGGGCGTGACTTGTGATTTGCTTGAAGTGTAGACAGTGAAGGAGGGCTTGGGCGTGACTTGAAGAGAGAGCAAGGGGCTGTTTTGGATCTTCAAATGCTTAAGTATTTGGTTAATGTATGCTCATGATATGTGCTAGGTGTTCCAAGGCAGAAAAATGTGTGTTTATATAGGCATTTGAGAGGGCATTAATTGGGTTGGCAAGGTGATGATGAAGGACATTTATTAGGTTGGCAAACTTTGTTGAAAAATGGTGAAAGATGGATATTAATGATGTTGAAAATAAATAAAAGGAGTGTTATAAGGTCTTGGACGTGGGGTTTATTAATAAATGGTGTAGGGTTGTCTAATAAATGGCTTGGAAAAAATGGTATCAAGATAAAATGTGAAGTCAAAGGTTAAAGTAAGTTTGGTAAATGGATAAATCATGTTTGAATAGTGCAAGGAGGGGTAATTTTAGTGTCATGGACGTGGGCCTAATGGGTGGTGGGCTTGGTGTTTGATTTATTTTGGTTTTATGGGCTTTGGATGTGGGTTTAGGTGTTTAGGTGGGCTTGGAAGGGTTTGCGGTGATTTTCGGGTTATAGATTCGCTTTGAAACGAACATCTAACAAGCGAACTCCGAGCGAACTTAGCGAATCAAAACCAATAATATGTCAATTCTTGACTTCTCATTTCCGACGACCGTTTTCCGCGACTTCCACGACTCAAAGGTAGTGCCTCCTTTCGAGACTCATCATCGGGTTTGGTATGCAAAAATGCAATGCCTATAGTTACGGTATGTGTTGGGCTGTTCTTTCTCAGAGTCAGGTATTTTGTGGGAGTCTATTAGGTCCTGGATTTCGTGTCTGAGGCGGGCACAGCTGTCGGTGTCATGGATATTTTGTTGGTGAAAATGATAGTAACGGTTCATGTTGAGGTGTGGTGGGGGAGGATTTGGGAGTGGTTTAGGCTCCAAGGGTTTTAGGAGTCCCTGCCTTGTCAACTTCTTAAGCACTTTGAACAAGGGTCTACCTAGGTTGGAAAAAAGTCTGTTCTTAATGGCAGCAACCTCGGTAGAAACAGGCTTGGCGCCTGATGGCCCTCCGACAGTCCTTCTGTTCATGCCATAAAACTTTCTATTCTTCTCTTCTTCTTCAATATCCATGATTGTTTCCCGTAGATGTCGAAAATCAGTAATCATGGAGGTCATTCTCCTCAGCTTGCCATAAATGGAGGGCTTGGTGCCTTTAATAATCATCTTAATCTGATCTTTCTCCGACAGCCGATTCTGGATTTTCAGAAGTTGGCTCCTCCAACGATCCACATATTCCTTGAAGCTTTCTTCTAGCTTCTGCTTGGTATTTTCTAAGTCCCGGAGTGACAAGTCGATCTCCACATCTGTAACATACTGTTTCAAGAAGGCCTCCGCAAATTCCCTCCAATCCTCATTGATCTTCCTCTCCAGGCTGTGATACCATACCACGGGTGCCCCCTCGAGCGACATCCCAAACATTTTCTGAACCTGACGCTTTGATAGACCCACTGAACTCATAACTTAAACATACTGTCGGAGATGGAATCTTGGGTCCCCGTGCCCATTAAACTTGGCTATATCCGGCATTTTAAACTGAGCTGGCAACTGTTCCTCAAACGACATTGCCTCATAATCCAACAGGTCTTCGTGCTTGCCCCTCATCTTATGGGTAACCGACTCTACCTGATCTCGGAGTTTCTGCAGTTTAGTTTGAGACTCTGCCATTTTCCCTGCAGCATATTCAGCCATATCATCATCAAAACTCGGGATATCATCATTCAATCTAGTCGGAGGGTCTTCACACCTCTCATTCTCAGAGTTTACCCCAGCACGGGGCACAGCCATATTAGCCATAGCAGTAGTCAAAGCTTGCAACTGTTCAGTAACCTTGGTGAGATTGGTCTCTAACTGATCCATACGGGATACCTCGTTCTCTGATTCGCTCATGTTTACTATCGGCCTTTTGATAAGTCTTCCCTCTTTCCTAACCCAACGAGAATCTATGGTGTCTTTTAAAACTTTCAATCAGCATGTATGCGTGCAATGCATGGAATATATAAGTCGGCCTCTTGTCATTTTAAAGCTTCAATCACATTATTGCAAGGTGCAAACTTCAGTTGAAAAGGCCCAACAGGTTTACAACTTTGCGATAACATGGCTAAACAACTTCAAATGATAAGGGGCCCAAACATGGGATGGCCCATCGATATTTTAGAAACTTTTAGCCCAATTGTCATAAGATATGAACTCATCCCAGTTTAAATGGCCCAACAAGTTCACATTTCTGACAAGAAGTCCAACTGAATCCAAATGATGATGGTCCTAAGCATAAGCATAAAGAAACAATTTCTACAGAGTGGCCCATCGGCATTTTAGAAACTTTTAGCCCACTTGTCATAAGATACGAACTCATCCCAGTTTAAATGGCCCAATAAGTTCGCATTTCTGACAAGAAGTCCAACTGAATCCAAATGATGATGGTCCTAAATAAAAGCACAAGTAAATAGTTTCTATCGGTCGTACTACTATGGTCTACGTATGGGTTTGTGGGAGTGTAGACAAAGGCTCTCGCTAGCGAAGGATTGCCCACAACTAAGTCTCCCCACTCAAGGGTTTGAGTGACCAAGTGAGCGCACCTTTTTTATACCTTATGGTACGTGCCAACGAGTTATGGTGCGTGACTGACTGTCAAATGGATTTCCTATTGAAGAGTCCCCATAGGGAGGGTGGAGCGAACTCTCTTAGAAACCCAAGCCTCTTAGGCTCTTATCGCCTTGGTGACAGGAATAAACAATAAGTCCTCCAAATTAGTCTGTGACAATGAGCTACAGGTAATAATTATCTAGGTGTCTTCACGACTTTTCCTTATAGAAAGGTAGTGAATGAAGAAAGACACCAAACCATCACCTAGCCTTAACAATGCCTTTGATTAAACCCCTTCAACCCACGATAGACACAGTTAACTAAAGCATCAATCACAATCACTACAAGACATTATTTCGGGGCCAATTCTCTATCCCCAGTGGAGTCGTCAGACTGTAGGACATAGAAATCGATGACGCCATTCCAGGCTCGCGACCTGGTTGGGAGTACGGAGTAGCCCGCGGGGGACTAAACCAGAGAACTAAAAAATGGAGTTGCCACCCGGTGTGAACCTGGAAAATGATTTAAGGTCGCACTCACCCCTCGCAAAGGAAGACCTCAAACCGTTGGGTTCGGAATGGTCCCTTACTTATGCCACTTGTAATGAAAGGATTTATGCAATAGTATAACCAAATCTCATGCAACACATACCAGATAATTTAAACAGCATGCAAGTTTGCACACCTATAATCGTAAATGAAAAAATAAAGGCAAAATACATAATTCATGAATTAAACAATAATGTGCAATAATGTAACTAATAACAACTATAAAGGCATTAATTATAAAAGCGAGCACACAATCTCATGAGCATATCGAATAAATAAATGCGGAAAATATAAATAAACAATAATGGTAAGGGCATAAATATTAAAGAGAGCTAACTAAGCATATGAAGGGGAAGGGGATGACTAAGGAAACAAACATACATGAAACATGATAAAGGAATCTGTCAAGTGTGTGCGCGTTCGTGTAGCATTCGTAAACGCGTTCGAACGGTAAATAGAATGCAATCATTCGAGTAGCATTTGATAACGCGTTCGAATGATAAACATAATGTCCGAGTTCGTATAATGTTTTATAACGCGTTCGAACGGGATAAGACCTGATGCATGATACAATAAAAATACATGCGCGTTCGAGTAGCATTCTGAGACGCATTCCAACATAAATGAGACAGAATGCATACGTTCGTGTAGCGTTCGTAAACGCGTTCGAACGAGATTTCCAAAATGGCATCTGAAATGACACAAACACATGTGTGGGTGAACAAATACACGATATAGGACCTAGTATGCCCGATTGAACATATTTCACATTCAATCGAGTGCACCTCGTCCGGCGTGGCAAAACATCGTGGTAAAGGTAGCCTTTAGGTATTTCCCTCCAATAGAGGACCTTTAATCCACCCTAGTTAGCCCATGCACACTAGAATGCAATGCATGCGTAAATATAGCAATGATATGAAAAGGGTAAATGACATAATAAAAGGTGCGGCAAAACATCGTGGTAAAGGTAGCCTTCAGGCATTTCCCTCGAATAGAGGACCTTTAATCCACCCTAGTAAGCCCATGCGCATTATATTACAATGCATATAAATAAATAAGACAATGATATGGGACTTCGTATGTCCGATTAAACATATCTCACATTCAATCAAACATACTTCGTCCGGCGCGGCAAACGTTGTGGTAAAGGTAGCCCTTAGGCTTTTCATCCCTCAAAACGAAGGACCTTTAATCCAACTTGTATCCCGAGTGCAAACCGTAATACCATCCTGTTGGAAAGTTATGACCCATAGCGTCACTATTTGTACAGATCATGGTGTTGTTGTACAAATTAACTATGTGACAAAGGAGATTGCACTCTTATCATTTGTGATTAGATCACCTAGATGTATAAATGATGAGAGGTCCATATGATTTGTTCCTGGACGGAGAATGATATGAGACAGTATCAGTCCACGAAGGATAAATCATTAAATATCCCTAGTCAGAGTATTATCGAGATTGGACATCGATAAATACGTAAAAGACTAGTATTACACTTGTGCGCGTTTGTGAGAGCACAACGGCATAGTTCTCATATATTTGGGTATAGGATACTCATGCAAGTGTAATAGGAGGTTGTGTTTTACCGATGGTACGGGAAACAGCTTCGCTCTGGATAAGACCCCCTCGGAATTCCATTGGTAGTATGACTATGTGTCTATGGAAATCCGAAATCAGGGTAGGTGTATTTGGTCTTAACCTGAGACTTGCACCGCTAATACATACGACAATCAATATACTTTGGTTGAGGTCGTCCAAGGCTTTAACCGGTTTTGTGTACGCCAATTTTGGGTATATTGAGAATCGTAGTGTGTTGGGTGTGATGTCAAGACGGAAGTGTCACTCCAGTCATATGGAGATGATGGTCACGTAGGATACGGTACTAGTACTCTTAAATGCTGCAGCTATCGGGATAAAATGACAAGGTCAGGTTTATCCGATTATAGAGACTAGTCACCAGATATCTGACATGTGCTTCGTACGGGGCAGACATAATTCCAGCCCCAGGCCTAGCACGTGATCATCTGATGCTGGACAGAAATACGCAATACTACGGTATACTATGCTTGATATAGATCCTTATTCCTGTAAGGATATTTCCGGAGAATTAGGGAGGCATGGCGCTTTGCTAGAGGCCAACCTTGTCCTGTAATTCGGTATAAACGTAGTACGAGGTACTTACGTGTTCGGGTAGTCCGACGACCGAATTAACTGCCAACATATCCGGGGATCTCATGGGTCGCTTCCTAAAGATTCACCGATGACGTATAACTCACACTCTATATTAATCTGGGATTAATTAGAAGAGAGAGAAAATTAATCTGTGATTAATTGCGGAGATATTTTATCTGGGATAAAATATCCATTAAAGAGAGATAACGGTTAATTTGGAATTAATCGTGAAATTAATATATTTGATAAATTAAACGAAATTGGATTTCGACGCGGAATTAAAATTAGATTTTAATTCGGGCGAGCGAATTAATTTAGAATTAATTCGTTAGCGACGTGAATAGTGACTTCGCTAGGCGTAATCATTTAATTACGATGCAACGGAAAATTCATTAATTTGGAATTAGCCAACCCGAGCCCGAGATAATTTGCGAGCGCATTCGCATTTCGAATTCGAGTGCGGCACGTCACATCAAGCGTCAAATCATGTCACTTTGAGTGATGTGACAATTGATTGGATTGATTGATTGACAAAACTTGATGTGAGTTGTTGGAATGGTTGTTGGCTTTTATTTGTTTGACTTTATAAAGCCAAATTCACATGAAATGCTTGTGAAATTCATATGAGTGTATGTATTACACAAATTTGGAAATTCAACCAACATTCTCTTTTTCTTTCATCTTTATCTTCACGCCCAAAGTGGCTTTATTATTCTGTTTTCTGGTTTCTGAAACCGTGAGCAGTGAGGGGAGCAAAAGTGTGGTTTTGTGGCAAAATCACAAGTGCTAGCACACATACGGGACAACCGACAACGGGGGCACCTCGACCCTGGGCACCTCGACCCAACACCGCTGACCATAGGGACCTCGCCCTCGAACTGATGATGTAGTGGGCCCTTGACCCTGGGCACCTCGACCCGGAACTACAACCGACAACGGGGGCACCTCGACCCTGGGCACCTCGACCCAACACCGCTGACCATAGGGACCTCGCTCTCGAACTGATGATGTAGTGGGTACCTCGACCCTGGGCACCTCGACCCGGAACTACAACTGACAACGGGGGCCTCGCCCTCAAGCTGATATGGGCCTCGCCCCCGAGTCGACATGATATGGGCCTCGCCCCCAAGCTGATATGGGCCTCGCCCCTTGGGACTCATCCCAAAAACTGAAATTGCGCTAACGCTCCTTGGCTCATTTCTGCCGCTTTCTCCTTTCTTCGAACCTGCGAACACAAAACAGAAACAAACACGAAGAGAATGCAATGTTACGTGTATGCATGAATGATTTTCTTATTCCATTGGGTTAGGTCTTCTGCTAATTCCCGTTGCGACTGCTCGGTCTTCTCTCCCTCAGGCAAAGTATTGCTTCAATCTGTCCATGTTGATCGGCTCGGTGAACTCGTTTCCTTCCAGTCTGATAACCTCACTGCCCTATTTCCATTACTTTCTGCACTATGTAAGGTCTTCCCAGTTGGTCTGAATTTTCCTCTTGATCTGTCGTCGACGGCCTCGACTGCTTAAGTACCAAATCACCATTTCTGATCTTGGTGGGGCGTACTTTCTTGTTGAATGTTCGGGCTAGTCTCTTCTGATACAACGCATGTGATACAAAGACTTAGTTCTCTTCTCATCCAATAGTGCTAACTGAATCAAACCTCTGTGCGCCCATTCCGTTCCGGTAATCTGCCTCTGCTAATACCCTCATAGACTGTATTTCCACTTCTACTGGCAACATGCTTCCATTCATAGACCAAAGAGTAAGGTGTGGCCCTTGTTGCTGTCCTTACTGATGTTCTGTTACCCCCACAAAGCAAATGGTATTTCTCGACCCAATCCCTGCAGTTCTCTGTCATCTTGGCTAAAATCGTCTTTATAGTCTTGTTGGGTGCCTCAACTGCCCCATTTCCTGCGGCCTGTACGGTGGTGACTTGTGGTGGCCTATATCGTACTCTGTAACATGCTTTCGTCTCTCCTTGAACTGAACTTGTTATCTGTCACTACATGATGCGGCATACATACCGACAAATGAGGTGAGCTATAAAACTTGCCAGCTTTTTGCTTTGTTGTTGTTGTAACATTGCGGAATGATTCGGCTTCCACCCACTTCGAGAGTAATCTACTGCCACTACTATGAAGCGATGCCCATTTGATGCATTCGGTCGAATTTCCCCAATCATATCAATCCCCATGCTGAGAAAGGCCACGGCTCTGACAACCCGTTCAACTCTGTGCGCGGGTAAATGATTCAAATTACGTGTGCTTGACAGTCATGACAGTGCTTTACCATTTTCGCGCAGTCTGTTTCCATGGTTGACCATAAAACTTGTCTCACTATCTTGCGTGAGAGATTCAACCCGTTCATGTGCGGACCACATACCCCGGCGTGTATTTCTTCCATACATGATGAGCTTCTTCCTTTCTCAACACTCCAACTGAATACGTTTGCTTGCCTCTTGTACAGTTCCCATTTCAAAATCACTACTGGGAAGCTAACTTTTGAATGGCTATTCTGTCTTTTCTACCTGCCCCTTCCGGGAGTTCACCATGTTCCAGATACCTCTGAATGTCATAATACCAAGGTTTACCGTCGTTGACCTCAACTTCCAGAATTCTTTCTATCTCATAAACAGGTGCTCGCTGTTGTCAGTACAACGGTCTCATTACTAACTTTTCTGGATTTTCCCAAGTCGCTGCAAGTGTAGCCAATGCATCTACCATCTGATTCTCTTCTCTCGGTAAGTGCTGAAACTTACACTCGGGGATAACATGTGCCAACTTTCTGAGGTGAAGAAGGTAAGGCTTCAACCGTTCTTCTTTCAATTCCCATTCTCCTCGCTCTGCTGGACTACCACATAGAATCTCCGTAGACTTCCACACTCCCGGCCTTCAAGGCTATCAATGCTGTTAAACCAAAAGCACATGCTTCATACTCGGCCATGTTATTAGTACTCTGAATGTCAACTCTTGGCCAAAGGCAAAGTCTCTCCCTCGGGGGTTACTATCACGATCCCGATTCGGCTCCCTTGTAATTCACTGCTCCGTCAAAGACATCTTCCATCTCTGAACTGTTATTGCTTGGATCTCTTCATCTGGAAATTCAAACTTATACTGATCCCCCCAACAGGTTGCAATGCCAGAAACTCTGCTACTGCTCGCCCTTTGATCACTTTGGAGGTGAGATACTCAATGTCAAACTCTGTCAGCAATACCAACCATCTGCCCAATTTTCCACTAGTGAAGGCACCGAATGAAGATATTTCAGAGGATTTTCCTTTGCCACTACTTGGATCTTGTATGACTGGAAATAATGCCGCAACTTTCTGGAAGCCCACACCACTGCAAGACAGATCTTCTCAACCTCCTGATATCGAGCCTCATACGGGAGCATCTTCTTACTCAGATATAGTAAACGGCATGTTCTACCCCTGTCTCATCTGCCTGTACCACCATATTGCCCCAGTGCTTCTGATTCTATAGCCAAATACAATATCAAAGTTTGCCGGGTTCTGGGGTTTCAATACAGGTGGCTTTACCAAGTACTCTCTGATTCTGTCGAAGGCTGTCTGACACTGTTCATTCCATCTCACTGGCTGATCTTTTCTCAACAGTTTGAAGATAGGCTCACATACCGATGTCAACTGGGTAATGAACCGACTGATGTACTGAATCTTCCAAGAATGCTCTGACTTCTTTTTCTGTCTTCGGTGCAGGCATTTCTGTGATTACCTTGATCTTTTCGGAGTCTACTTTTATTCCGCCCATTCCCACTGTATGACCAAGCAATTTCCCTGATGTCACCTCAAACACACATCTTAGGGTTTAGCCGCAGGTTGTATCTATCAACTCTCTGAAGAAACCTTTCCAGTGCTTCAATATGCCCAACCCTTGTCTCTGATTTCACCATCATGTCATCTACATACACCTCAATCTCTTTGTGCATCAAGTCATGGAAAACTGTAGTGGCCATCCGCTGATAAGTAGCTCCGCATTCTTAAGCCCAAACGGCATCACCTTGTAACAATAAGTACCCCACTCGGTAACAAATGCAGTCTTGTGTTTATCTTCCTCAGCCATGAGAACCTGATTGTAACCTGAAAACCCATCTGCAAATGAATACATAGCAGATAAAGCCGCACTATCAACCAAACATCTATATGCGGCAGAGGAAAATCATCCTTCGGACAAGCCTTGTTGAGATCTCTGTAGTCTACACACATTCTGACATTCCCATCTTTCTTCAGCATCGGTACTATATAGCCAACCACTGAGGATATTTTACTACTTCCAAGAACCCCACATCTATCTGTTTCTTAAACTCCTCTCTGACTTTCTCAGCCCATTCTGGTCTCATCCGTCGGAGAGTTTCTGTTTTACTGGCCTCATATTCGGATAAGTTGGTATTGTGTGCTGGGCAATATTCTGTCTACCCCAGGCATGTCCTCATAGGACCAAGCAAATACTTTGGCATATCTGACCAACACTTCTTCTAGTTTCTCCCTCTCTTGGAGGTTACTTCACTTGCAATCAGAATTTCCTTGGGGTTCTCAAGTGTACCCAAGTTAAATGCAATAGTTCTGGCTGAACTGATGTCAAATATGCTTGATTCGTGTAGTGTAGTAATGGAAATGACTCAGGCAAGTAAGCAAAAGAAATGTCTTTATTATTGGATAATGCGGAAGTACATTCAAACAAATCAGGAAGGTAAATGTCTTCATCATCTATAGACACTTCTTCCTCTGCAATCAGATCTTCCTCAGGCTTTTCGTCCTCTCCCAGAGTCAGGCTCTCCAACTTCATCAGTTCTTCCTCCCAATTCTTTTTCTTTTCCACAATTTCTTCAACTATCAGCTTCTTACCCAACATATCCTGGAAGATCTCAAACCCGGTTACCACAATTCCATTAACTTCCACAGGTTCAGGCTCCCTTGATATCCTGAAGCTTTCACAAAACATTCCATCAGTTTCAGGCCCTTTTTCTTGACCTTGGCTTTTCTTCATCAGACTTGTACCCCAAACCTTCCGAGTAGTCTGTCCTCTGAAATCTGGCAATTTTGAACCTTTACCCGGCTCAAACTTCATTTCTCCATAATCCTAGCCACCCTAGGATCCACCCACTCCTCAAAAGTAGCTGACACCTGAAACCTCGTGAAAGGTTGTATCTCCAAGGCAGCCACGGCATTATCTAACTCAGCCCGGATGGTGACAACTTCTCCCTCATACGGGAACTTAATCATCTGATGCAAAGTGGAAGGCACGCCCCAAGTTTGTGAAACCAAGGCCTTCCCAACAATAAGGCGAAAGTAGCCGGGATGTCCAGTACTGTGAACTCGACCTCATCTTCAATCGGTCCTACCTTGACCATAGCCACAAAGGTACCCTCAACTCCCTTTTACTGTCATCATAAGCCTTAATAGTCATACTGGAGGGGTCCAAGTCTGTTGCTTTCATACCCAATCTCGCCAAATTTTCAGCGGGCACACATTGATGACGAACCGTCATCCACCATTACACATGAAGTTCTCTTGCCCCTCACCTCGGCCCTGATAAATAGAGGCCTGTTATGATTTCTCCCCTCCGCTGGGAGTTCATCCTCAGAAAAAGATATCTGCAAAGCTTCTTCTGAACCGACCCAACAAACATTGCAGGGTTGGCGTCTTCCGGTACCACAATTTTGCTCAAGGCCTCAACCATAGCCTGCCTATGCTCCCGAGATGCACATAACAGTTCCCAGATACTCACTTGTGCTCTAGTCTTCCTCAATTGCCTCAGCACTATATCCCCCTCAGTATTTTCTGCAGTCTCAACCACTTCTCTACCATCTGTCAAAACTTCCTTACCCTTTTCCGCCATATCATTGTAAAAACGACCACTGCGCGTCATTCCCCTTACTTCTTCCTCATCACTGCTAGAGAAATCAAGCCAAAAGTTTTTCCCCTGCTCAAACTCATCTTCACTAGTACTATCCCAGATTCCCAGGCAAAAGGCTTGAGGGTGAAAGGATTTCAGGACAAGGTCTTCTGGGAGGCCAGAATTGATCATATAGGCTGGTGGTGGTACGCACACGGTAGTTGGGTAAGGGGTTTCTGTGTGTCAGGATGTTCTGTTTCTGGGTCAGGTATTTCTTGGAGTCTATCAGGTCTTGGATTTCATGGCGAAGTCGGGCGCAGTTGTCGGTGTCATGGCCCTTTTTTGGTGAAAGTGACAGTAAAGGCTTAGGTTAGGTTATAATGTGATGGTAGGGGATTGGGTAATGGTTTGGCTTCCAAGGGTTTTAAGAGCCCTTGCCTCTTCAATTTCTCTAGCACCTGGACAGGGGCATTCCCAAGTTGGAAAACTGCCGGTTCCGGATAGCGGCAATCTCAGCAGAAATGGGTTTGCTCCCGATGTTCCCCCAGTGGGCCTCCTGTTCAGACCATAGAATTTCTGTTTCCGCCTCTTCGTCTTCAATGTCCATGACAGTCTCCCTCAACTGCCGAAAGTCTGTAATCATGGAGGTCATCCTCCTCAACTTGCTGTAAATGGAGGACTGGTGCCCTTGATAATCATTTTAATCTGGTCCTTCTCTGAGGGCCTAGTCTGCATCTTCAATAACTGACCTCTCCACCGGTCCACATACTCCTTAAAACTCTCCTCCGCTTTCTGCTTAACATTCTCCAGATCACGGAGTGACAGATCGATCTCTAGGTCAGTGACATACTGCTTCAGGAAAGCATCGGCCAACTCCCTCCAATCTTCCTTCACTTTCTTCTCCAAACTGTGGTACCATACCAGGAGCTCCTTCAAGCGACATTCCAAACATTTCTGCACTTGGCGCTGAGATAAGCCAACTGAACTCATGACTGATACAAACTGTCGGAGATGCACCCTTGGATCCCCATTCCCGTTAAACTTAGCCATATCAGGCATCTTGAACTGTACGGCAACTGTTCCTCGAAAGTCAGTGTGTCATAATCCAGCAAATCCTCATTTTACCCTCATCTTGCGGGTAACCGACTCAACCTGATCCCGAAGTTTCTGTAACTCTGCCTGAGACCCAGATACTCTGCATGCTGCATACTCTGCCATATCATCATCAAAAGTGGGGATATCATCCCCCAACCCATTCGGAGGCTCCTCACGCCTCACATTCTCAGAAATTCCCCCAGCACGGGGCACAGCCATACCAGCCACAGCAGTAGTCAAAGCTTGCAACTGTTCAGTGACCTTGGCGACTGTTCTCTAATTGATCCATTCGGGATACCTCATTACCAGATTCACTCATGACTGTTACTGTTTTTTAATGAGCCTTGTCTCTTCTCTAACCCAAACGGTATCTATGATGTCTTTTTGAGACATAGAGGGTGTTAACATGATATATGTATGCATGAGGTGCATGAGATGCAGGTAACATATATAACATACTAAATTAAAATTAAAATTCTCAAACAAATCGGACTGTTATCATTTTAGAAGCTTTCGGGCTAATTGTTATAGGAGTGAACTCATCCCAGTTTAAATGGCCCAACGAGTTCACATCTCATGATAAAGAGCCCGACTAAATCCAAATGGTAACGTTCCAAACACAAGCACAAAAGGCCCATCAACACTTAGAAGCCTTTGGCCCAACTGTCATAAAATACGTTCTTGTCCCAGTTTAAATGGCCCAACAAGCCCATATCTCATGACAAATGGTCCAAATGGATCCAAACGACGATGTTCTCACACACAAGCATAAAAGATAATGCAAATATAAGTAATAATTTCTATGGAATGGCCCATCAACATTTCAGAAGCTTTGGGTCCAATGGTCATAAGGTACGAACTCGCCCCAGTTTAAATGGCCCAGCAAGTCCGCATTCTGACAATGGTCCAACTGCATCCAAATGAGGATGGTCCACTAGCACATACTCAAGGAATTAATTGTTACTTAACCATGCAAAACCTGGTCTATGGGTGGGTTCGTAGGAGTATAGACAAAGGCTCTCACCGGCGAAGGATGGCCACAACTAGGTCTCCCCACTCAGGGGTTCGAGCGACCAAGTGAGCCCACCTTTTTTATACACTAAGGTACGTGCCATTGAGCTATGGTGTGTGACGGACTGTCAAATGGATTTCCCATTGTAGATTCCCCAAAGGGAAGGTGGAGCGAGGCTCACTTAAATACCCAAGCCTCTTAGGCTCTTATCGCTTGGTGTCAGGAATAAACAACGAGTCCTCCAAATTAGTCCATCACAATAGGCTACGAGTAGATGGTATCTAGGTGCCTTCACAGCTTTTCCTTCTAGAAAGGTAGTGAATGAAGGAAGACACCAAACCATTACCTAGCTCAAAATGCCTTTGATTAAACCCCCATTTCATCCACTATAGACACGGTCAATTAAAACATAAATCCAAACATTACAAGATAATATTTCGGGGCCGATTCGCTATCCCCAGTGGAGTTGCCAGACTGTGGGACACAGAAACTGGACGACGCATGCTGTCCCGGGCTCGCGGCCCAGTCGGGAGTACGAGAGTAGCCACGGGGACTAAACCAGAAAATAATGGAGTCGCCACCCGGTATGAACCGGGAAAATGAGATTTAAGGCCGCACTCACCCCTCATAAGGGAAGACCTCAAACCGTTGGGTTCGGAATGGTCCCTTACTTATCCACTTGTAATGAAGGATTTATGTAATAATTTAATCAGGCTTAAGTAGCACTTATTTCCAAGAGTATCATGCTTCTAAATTCACATGTACAAAATAAAAATTACACCTAAGCTTACATATATTTCACATCTAAGATTGCATGCTTGAAAGTACATCAAAGGAGCGACAAATATACAACTTCACTGGCATATTATATTCAAGAAAACACAAGCACACATACTAACCACACGAGCACACATGTGAGCACCTTCTCAAGTGGTACGTGGAATTATATCCCAAGTACAGACCGTACTACCATCTATTCGGAATCGACTACGGAATTTATGTCTGGGTTTCCATCCGATTATACCACAAGAAATAATACTCAAATGTTATCATGACATAGGAATATGAATTGTAATACATTAAACACATTGTATTCATACATGTGGGGATAGCTACTAGGAAAACTATGTATGAGATCTTATGAAAAGGACTCAGTTCAGTGGGTGCGTGTTCGCGTAGCGTTTGAAAATGCGTTCGAACGGTAAAAAGAAGGTTCGCGTTCGTATAGCGTTCGAGAACGTGTTCGAACGGAACCAGACCTGATGCATGATAAGATTAAAAAAGTGCGTGTGCGTTCGCGTAGCGTTCGAGAACGCGTTCGAACGGTAAACAGAAGGTTCGCGTTCGTATAGCGTTCGAGAACGCGTTCGAACGTAACCAGACCTGATGTATGATGGGACTAAGGAAGTGCGTGTGCGTTCATGTAGCGTTCGAGAACGCGTTCGAATGGTAAACAGAAGGTTCGCGTTCGTATAGCGTTCGAGAACGCGTTCGAACGGAACTAGACCTGATGCATGCAACACAAAGAATAAAGACAACAATGTCAAGCTCAGTATGTCTGATCAAACGTATCTTACATTCAACCGAACACACATCAACCGGCGCGGCAAAGCATCGTGGTAAAGGGCTTTAACCCCTCCCCATAGGGGATCTTTCATTCCACTAACTAAGCCCATGCGCTCAATTGAATCATACATACAAAGAATTAAAAGCAATAATAGCAAACGTAGTATGCCCGATTGAACGTATCTTGCATTCAACCGAACACACATTAACCGGCGCGGCGAAGCATCGTGGTAAAGGGCTTTAACCCCTCCCCATAGAGAGGATCTTTCATTCCACTTATTAAGCCCATGCGCTCGATGAATCATGCATACAAAGAATTAAAAGCAATAATATCAAACGTAGTATGCCCGATTGAACGTATCTTGCATTCAACCGAACACACATTAACCGGCGCGGTGAAGCATCGTGGTAAAGGGCTTTAACCCCTCCCCATAGGGGATCTTTCATTCCACTTACTAAGCCCATGCGCTTGATTGAATCATACATAAATAAGCAACATGCATAATTCAAGTAACGAAAAAAAATAAATATATCAAAGCAACATGAAACAAAAGAAGGTGCTGTTTACTCAAGCGGTACGTGGAGTTGTATCCAAGTACAGACCGCACTACCGTCCATTCGGATTCGGCTACGGAATTTACGTCTGGGTTTCCATCCTATATACCACAAGAGACGACACTCTTTCATTCATCCAATACCCACAACACACATCATGCACACACAAGATTCAACAAATAATAAAATACAGTCAAAATAAATAACAAAAATCGAATAAAGATGAGTGTGGAAAGTACCCTCAGGTCTAACCTTTTAAGTCGTCTTCGGACTTGCGTTTCGCGGAGATCGGAAGGGGCAAAAGCTCATTATTCTCCGGTTCACTGGTTCAGCGTCTTAGCTCACTGTTTTGCTGCTTTGCTCGCCGTCTGGTCTCCATTTTGTTGCTGTTCTTCTGTATTTTCTGCTCACTATTCAGGTCACTGTCTTAACATTTCAACGAACTATTTCGAGTGTTTTTTAGTGTAGTTTTGTGTGGTTATTTCAAGGGTTATAAGTGCAGTTTATGTTACTGTTTTAAGGGATTTTAGGGACTGTTTGGGAGTGGTTTGGGCTGTGTCCAGGCGTGTTTCAAGGGCTGTTTGGGGTGTGTTTGGCTGCTGTTTGGAGGTATATTTCGGTGATGGAGGGCTGCTGTATGGGGGAGATTTTCGGTGATGGGTAGAGGTTTAGGGGGTGCTGTTTTCGGTTATGGAGTGGAGGAGAATAAGGGAATTGTTTATGTTCTTCTTGTTGCTATTGCCGTGAGTGGCTAAGGCTCTTTGTGTTGTGATTTTTGTGTGAGTTATTTGTATGAGCTAGAGGAGTGCATGTCTTGGTTAGGGGTTGTTTATATAGAGAAGGGCTAGGGTTTCACCTTGTCTCACAAGGAAAGGATTTTGGCATTAAAGAGAGATATGATTTGGTATTCAACAAGGAAATGATTAGATTGAGGGGGGACAAAATTTGTTTAGATTAGGAAGTCAATATCTTTAATTTGTTATGATTGATTTTAATTAGGCATGATATTTGTTAAGTTTGGTAGGTGATTATTTAGATTTTATTTGTTTTATTTAATTGGTAAATGGTTTAATTATTTTATTTAATATTTAATTTAATTTCCCATGTGTTTTAAATGTTTTTATTAATTGGGATGTGTTTTATGGGCTTTGGGGGCTAATTGGGCTGGGGTGCGAGGCTAGCAGCAAAACCAGAAACACCGACACCGTTCGGACGCCCATTCGAACGCTACCCGAACGTCCGCAATCTGCCTGACGTTCGAATGAAGTAACGAACGCAGCACCAACGAAGACAGTGAACTTGTGAAATGAACTTGATGACGTACTTATTCTGAATTTCCCCTTCCGACCTCCGTTTCCCGCAATATCCTTAGCTAAAAAGGTAGTGCCTCCAACTGAGACTCATCATCGGGTTTCACATGCGAAAATGCAATGCCTACAATAAGTTTCTTAAATACTTGAAAGAGTAAGGTATTCTTTCAATGAGGACTCCTCCCGGAACACGTCAGTTTGACGGTGTGTCCGAACTGAGTAACCGAATCTTGTTGGACATGATAAGGTTAATCATGAGTCGCTCTGAGCTATCATTTCCTTCAATGGATAAGCTTTAAACAGTGCAAGAACTTATTTAGAATAAGGTTCCATTATAATCTTTTTGACAGATATCATATTAGATATGAATAGGAAAGAAACCAGATTTCTCATTCCTGATAATTTGGGTGTGCTTGGCATATGTTTGGATGATACCAAACTAAAACCCAAATTGGATAAGTTCCAATTGTAAGTTATCTTAGGGATACGATAAGTATAGTACTTATACAACTCACCAGAGAAAAATTAGATTGTTTCTCACCATGCAGTTTTCCTAAGAGGAATACCGATATGCAGTGGTAAGTGGGAGGATAGTAAAACTCAATGAAAATCGGAGTAATACTGTCCTAGGCACCGATCCTTAATGGAACACAAATAATTTATCAAGGATGAAACTATTACCATTAATCTTCGTATACACAAGAACCACGTATGTCGGAGAGAGTCAGAAAACAACCTGGGGTATGGGTTTCTGATCTCACCTCATAAAGATGTCTATCTTATTGAGGTATACCAACTGACTACGTGTGAGGAAGTGATACAAGGTATCGACTCCCTAATTATGACAAAGTGTCATGAGTCCGAAATGGACTCCATGTATATCAACAAGTTTTTATACTAGTTGATGTACCGCAAGGCATTGTGCCTATTGGTACTTATAAGTCTTCAAGGAAGACGTACATGGAAGGCAACATATCAACGTATAAAGCTAGGCTTTTAGCAGAAAGGTATCGTTATCAACATTGTGTTGATTGCGATTCAACCTTTTAACTGTTGCCACTGTATATCCACTTAGATAATGCTTGCTAAAGCTGTACATTTCATTTATGAAATATGTCAGCTTAACGGAAAATCGCTTTCCTGAAAAGGAAACCTTTTGGAGGATGTTTACAACATCATGTCGATTTTGTCGTACCAAAACTAGCAAACAAGGTTTGCAGGTTAATCAATCCATGTTTGGATTGAAGTAAGCATAGGTTCTTGGAATTTTCGTTTTGATGTAATCATAATAGTCTATGATGTAATTCGAAACGCAAAGATCTTGTGTATATAAGAAGGTTAGTGGGAGCGCACTGACAGTGGCTGTCCTATATAATAATGATAATACGTCATTTCTTGGAAATGAAATTCCCAAAATAACAATCGGTGAAGCTTGGCTTTCGAGAAAATTCTCCGTAGAATTCTTGGGAGAAAACAAACTTTATTCAATGAATAATGATCTACTGGGATAGATTAAGTTGTTAGAACTCTCCGAGAAATCGTACATTGAAAAATGTACTTGACCTGGTGTCTCATACGCTTTGAGCATATGGATTCACAAACAGGCCAATCCGAGTGATAGTCACTGGATTAAAGTTAAGAACATACTTAGTATCTTAGAGAACTAAGGATGTTGTCTTAATCTGTGGAGAAGTATAACTTGAAGTAACTGGGATCACTATACCAAGTTTTCTAACCAATAAGATGACTAAAAGTCGCAAACGGTACTACAAAGTTTGAATAACGGTACAGTAAGCTGGAAATCTTCCAAGCAAGATACTGTTACCGAATAAACAACAAATGCGGGTTAATTGCTGCAGCTGAGGCGGCAATAGAAGCCTTCTGGGTCGATAAACAAATCTAATTAGATTAGATATAATCATGTTAGCAGTTGAGCTAGGCGTCAGCGCATGCTAAAGAATTAATGGTCTCATCAACGATCCAGATATATACTTCGATTATTCATCTGATTCGTTCGGATCATACATCGTGGCGATGTGATGATGGTATAAATTGAATCAGACTATAATCATGCAAATCCGGTGACGAAAACCTTTTCTCAGCAATTTGAGCCAACCGTACATAGTTCGGGTGTCAAGCACTCGAGTGACTGGCTATAGGCCAAGTGGGAGATTGTTGGACAGTTATGACCCATAGCGTCACTATTTGTACAGATCATGGTGTTGTTGTACAAATTAACTATGTGACAAAGGAGATTGCACTCTTATCATTTGTGATTAGATCACCTAGATGTATAAATGATGAGAGGTCCATATGATTTGTTCCTGGACGGAGAATGATATGAGACAGTATCATTCCACGAAGGATAAATCATTAAATATCCCTAGTCAGAGTATTATCGAGATTGGACATCGATAAATACGTAAAAGACTAGTATTACACTTGTGCGCGTTTGTGAGAGCACAACGGCATAGTTCTCATATATTTGGGTATAGGATACTCATGCAAGTGTAATAGGAGGTTGTGTTTTACCGATGGTACGGGAAACAGCTTCGCTCTGGATAAGACCCCCTCGGAATTCCATTGGTAGTATGACTATGTGTCTATGGAAATCCGAAATCAGGGTAGGTGTATTTGGTCTTAACCTGAGACTTGCACCGCTAATACATACGACAATCAATATACTTTGGTTGAGGTCGTCCAGGGCTTTAACCGGTTCTGTGTATGCCAATTTTGGGTATATTGAGAATCGTAGTGTGTTGGGTGTGATGTCAAGACAGAAGTGTCACTCTAGTCATATGGAGATGATGGTCACGTAGGATACGGTACTAGTACTCTTAAATGCTGCAGCTATCGGGATAAAATGACAAGGTCAGGTTTATCCGATTATAGAGACTAGTCACCAGACATCCGACATGTGCTTCGTACGGGGCAGACACAATTCCAGCCCCAGGCCTAGCACGTGATCATCTGATGCTGGACAGAAATACGCAATACTACGCTATACTACGCTTGATATAATTCCTTATTCCTGTAAGGATATTTCCGGAGAATTGGGGAGGCATGGCGCTTTGCTAGAGGCCAACCTTCTCTTGTAATTCGGTATAAACGTAGTACGAGGTACCTATGTGTTCGGGTAGTCCGACGACCGAATTAACTGCCAACATATCCGGGGATCTCATGGGTCGCTTCCCAAAGATTCACCGATGACGTATAACTGGCACTCTATATTAATCTGGGATTAATTAGAAGAGAGAGAAAATTAATCTGTGATTAATTGCGGAGATATTTTATCTGGGATAAAATATCCATTAAAGAGAGATAACGGTTAATTTGGAATTAATCGTGAAATTAATATATTTGATATATTAAACGAAATTGGATTTCGACGCGGAATTAAAATTAGATTTTAATTCGGGCGAGCGAATTAATTTAGAATTAATTCGTTAGCAACGTGAATAGTAACTTCGCTAGGCGTAATCATTTAATTACGACGCAACGGAAAATTCGTTAATTTGGAATTAGTGAACCCGAGCCCGAGATAATTTGCGAGCGCATTCGCATTTCGAATTCGAGTGTGGCACGTCACATCAAGCGTCAAATCATGTCACTTTGAGTGATGTGACAATTGATTGGATTGATTGATTGACAAGACTTGATGTGAGTTGTTGGAATGGTTGTTGGCTTTTATTTGTTTGACTTTATAAAGCCAAATTCACATGAAATGCTTGTGAAATTCATATGTGTGTATTACACAAATTTGGAAATTCAACCAACATTATCTTTTTCTTTCATCTTTCTCTTCACGCCCAAAGTGGCTTTATTTTTCTGTTTTCTGGTTTCTGAAACAATGAGCAGTGAGGGGAGCAAGAGTGTGGTTTTGTGGCAAATTCACAAGTGCTAGCACACTTACGGGACATGCGAAGGTGATAGGGAAGCTCACCCATGAGCCGGGAACCGTTCGACGAAGCTTGGAGCATGATTCTTGGAGCTCAAAACCGAAACCAGTGAGGGAAAAATCTGCACTGCAGTTCACCCAAACCAGTCAGCATTTTGGAGTTCCGTTGCTTGCCGCGTTGCTCAACCGATCGATGTAAGTATTTCGCAACTTCGTCGATGTGTATTCGCAATGTTTTTCATGCTTATAATCGATCCGGGACCTAATTAGAAACCAACACGTCCATTCGGATTCGGCTACAGAATTTACGTCCGGGTTTCCATCCGATATACCACAAGAAAGAACACATATTCCATTCATTCAAGGACCACAACATGTATCAACAAACGACTCTCATGCAAAGGAATTCTAATAAACAACAAAAATAGATGAGAATAAATAAGAAGGGTGCCCTCAGGTCTAACCTCTTACATCGTCTCTCAAAAGTACGTTACACGGCCGTCGGAAGGGTTGATGCTCCGCAACTCCTCCGGTTCACTGGTCCACTGCTTTCGTTCATTGCTTCGCTATTTTGAGTTGTTGTTTCCTCTGTTTTGCTGCTATGTATTTTAAATATTTTAATTATTTTTGGATGGGTTTTGGTGGGCTAATTGGGCTTGGGCGTGAGGCTAGCAACAAAACCATAAGTACCGACACCGTTCGAACGCCTATTCAAACGCTACATGAACGCCCACAATCTGCTTGACGTTCGAACGTGCTCACGAATGCAGTACGAACGCGAAAGCAGTGAACATGTGAATTGAATCTGATGACATACTTGTTCATAATTTCCCCTTCCGACATTCGTTTCCCGCGACTTCCGTAAACTAAATAGTAGTGCCTCCGTACGAGACTCATCATTGGGACTTATATGCAAAAATACAGTGCCTACACTAACCACTATATTGACAATATATAAATATAAAAATTTGATATGGGTAAAGTATAAAAGATAATAGAATGTCGATAATCCTAAGTTTTGTATTAACTTGAAAACTCTGAAAAATTTCTAGTATTATTGATTTGTATGTTTTGTTTATAATGCTTGCATGGTTACTTACTGAGTTTTTAAAACTCACACCAATCAGTTTGCTATTGTTGCAGGTTGGCTTCTAGATTGGTCAACCACGACAGCTTTAGAAGTCATGTTCGAGACGTGGATCACTCAAGCAGCAGTCACCCTCATAAGTGTCCTGGGATAAGCTTTATAAGAGTAGGATTTGGGATTAATATTTTATTTGTCGTGTTGAGCACACTATTTGTAAATATTAAATAAATGTTTTGATTGTTTATGATGTTGTGGGCACTGAACCCTTGAGTGTTGATAGATAATATGGGCACGGAGCCCTTGGGTGGTAATTTTGATGTGTTGGTGTGGACCTGAGATCCTTTTTGATATATGATCTGTTTAGGTTCGTTTCGGTGCTGGACTAAGATCCAGGTTGTCCAGTTTTAGGATACATCATGCCGGATTTTCGATAAATTTATAGGCTTATGGAGATAGGTCAATCATATTTCCAGCCGGTAATATCCTGCCTCTGGCGGGGCGTTACATAGTCCATAGTAATTTAAGTGGAAACTAAAAAGATAAATTCTTATCCAAGTTAATAATTGTTTTATTTCTTTCTAAATTATCAAATAAGCAAGTTCTCATGTACTTTTACCATTCTTCCATACATATATAAGATAAAGTATTAATCAATTTATTGTGCCCATAATATTCACAGGTCTTATTGAAAAGAGAATAATATTTTGTCCTAATGTTTTATCAGAATTCACACATTTGGGCAATGAAAATTTATTTATATACAAAAATAGTTTTTTTAATAAATCTTTAACCCTTGTAACGAGTTTTGGGCCAGTGACTGCCAAATCAATTGGCTTTAGGGCACTAGGTATTAAGACACCCCTACGAACTTAATTGCTCGGATCTCAGATGTCAAAAAAGCGTTCGATTCCCTTAAGTTTTCTCTTTATCCTATGTAATGAGCTTTGGTTAGTTTTTTTTTTTTGAATAAAAAACATAAATTCCACTGTCTTTAAGTGCTACCTCAAACAAACTAGAGAACTGAATATTAAAAAAATTTCCCTTACAATCTGTGATCATATATTACCGTGCATGTTGATAATATCTGTCAAATGAGCATATGAAGATCAAATTTAATCAATATTATGGAGAATTCACCAATTTAAATGATTCAAAAAGAAAAAAACAAAAATAATTTATTACAAATTACTTTAAGATGCGTCTCAGGAGCAAAAACTCCTTACACTACCACCCCTGACTATTTTTGGTGGTGGCAATTTTGAGATCACTTCTATTTTTAAGGGTGTCAATTTGGGTTAGGATTCGTTTATTCATTTGATTCGATTCGCTTTAAAGCGAATACGGGTTTGAAAAAATAGATTCGTTTAATGAATAAGTTAATTCGATTCGATTCATTATTAAATAAATCGAATATCAATTTAAATTCATTGATTCGTTTATCCATTTAGGATTCGTTTTATTATTTTATTTTACTAGTTTTTGTTATTTTTCAATTAAGATTCGAGAAATTATGGCTAATTACCATATAAAAAAATATTGTCAATATTTGGTGAGGTATTTTTAGTAAATATATCAATTACATATTTCATATGTATATATTTATGAAGAATTAATGTAAATAAATTATGGTAAATTATGTTATTAAATAATATCATGACTAAACGAATATTCGTATTCGATTCATTTAATAAATTAATTGAATATGAATCCTGATATTAAGATTCGTTTAATAAACGAATCGAATATGAATACATCACATTTTGATTTGATTCGTTTAGGATTCGATACAAATTTGATTCGTTGATTCGTTTTGCCACCTCCTATCTATTTTTGCCTTGTCAACCTCAATACCTTAAGTTGACACAACGTGACCCAAAATAATTCATGAATCAGTCATGAAATGATATTTTTCTCAATTTAACACAAGTCATTTTTCTTCACATATTTTCAAAATATTTTCTAAATTATTCAAGCAAATATCAAATGAGTTCCCAAAAATAGTTATATCATCCATAAAGGCTTCTAAACAATGTTCAATCATGTCACTAAATATGCTTAACATGCATCGTTGGAATGTTGTCGGTGCATTACAAAGTCCAAATGGAATTTTTCTAAATGCAAATATTCTAAAATGACATATGAATGTGGTCTTTTCTTGGTCTTCTAAAGTAATGGGAATTTGATAATAACCTGAGTAACCATCAAGAAAGTAGTAGTAGGGATGTCATGCTACTCTTTCCAAAATTCGGTCAAGAAATGGTAAAGGAAAATGATATTTCTAGTAGCGTCATTTAATTTTCTATAACCAATACACATACGCCAACTAGATGGGATTCGAGTTGGAATTGATTCTCCCTTATCATTTTTTACGACAGTTATTCCAGAATTTTTTCGCACAACTTGTGTAGGACTTACCCACTTATTATCGGAGATGGGGTAGATAATGCATACATCAAGAAGTTTAAAGTCTTCTGTTTTTACCATTTTTTTCAAAGGAACCTCAGATGTTGTTAAGATGATCCTTAGATATATCAAAGGAACCTCAGATGATGCATTATGTTATGGAGGATCAGAATTAGTTATCAGAGGCTACGTGTATTCAAATTTTGCAATTAAGATGATTCTTAGATATATCAAAGAGACCTCAAATGCTACATTATGTTATGGAGGATCAGAATTAGTTGTCAGAGGCTATGTGGATTCAGATTTTACAGGAGATCTTGACAAACGAAAATCCACTACAGGTTATGTGTTTGTACTTGCAGGAGGAGCAATGAGCAGGGTATCTAAGTTACAAAGTGTTGTGACTTTGTCTACAACAGAAGCTGAATACATAGCAGCTGCACAAGCCTTCAAGGAAGTTATTTGGTTTTAAAAGTTATTATAGGAGCTCGGACACAAATAATAGAATATTTCATTGTTTGTGACAGTCATAGTGCTTTATATATTGCAAAGAATCCAGCATTTCATTCAAGAACAGATGAAATCTCATTCATATTTCACCTAATCGTTTTATACGATATTAAATAACGAAATAAAAAATTTAGAAAACACCACGAAATATTTACGAAAACGTTTTTCCGTAAAATAGCATAAAATGTGTTTACAACCAAACCAACCAACCAATTATAGGAAAAGATTTTCCTTAGCGCAGCGAAATTTGCTAATGTGGGCACCGGCTCCGGTATGGACCATTAAAAAAAATTTGCCTTCTCCCTTGTTGTAGCCGAATTCCTCCAACTCTTGGAGAAAGGATTTTACTCCTTTGATGTATATGAGATTCCTTTGATGTCCAATACTTGGATCAACCACCTGATCTTCCGAACTATGACTCGAAACCAATAAGCCGAAGTGTGGCCTTCACTCACAAAGATCAACTCTAAACTTTTTAGAGAAGTATAAAATCAAACTCTAAATAATTTAAAGAATGAAGGTGTCATAAATTGGTGTTTGGCATTTTAGAATTTTCTTTCAAACACTCTCACAACAATTGTTAATGTTTGAACTCTCTCTCTCTCTTCCCTCCTTAGAACTTGTGTGAATAAATGGAAAATGCTAACCCCTCCAAATGAGGAGAGATAGTAGAGATTATATTCTCTTACACAAGCCAACTACCTTTTTCATTAAGCATCTAATGCTTTCTTGCAATGGCAAACACATAAATGTGAATACCATACCAAAGCATAAGATGTCTTTAGCTAATGACAAAACCATTAGGTGTATACATGCCACCTAATAGACATAATAAGTTGGAGAGCATGGTAAGCCATATGGCTTTGTCCCCATGGTAAATAAAAAATCATTATCTTAATAATGATTTAATTACCTTAATTATGATGTAGTAATTATCTCATAATTATTACTAACTTGATTATCTTATAATCATGAATTGATTATCTCATAATCAAAGAATTCTAGAAAATATTAAGTTAAACTAATTTAACATAGTTTTCATTTGTGATAAAAACAAAATATTATTAATCTCATCAATAATATATAAATATAATGTGAGTATATTATTAGACAATCTAATTATATTAGGTTTACTATAGTTAATCGAGCTAGCATAAAGACTAAATGGACATCGAGCTCTAATAATCCCAAAATATTAATTAAACTCTTTAATCAAATATTATGAATTATTAACTTCGCGTTATTCCACTAAAAACTCGAAGTTGAACTCTCGTTACCGGAGATGGAAAATATAAGTTGAACAACTTCGGTGTCCATCGATATAGTCATTACATATGGATATAGCCATTCACGAATATCTCATAAATAAAGCCGGGTCAAAAGTCTGTTATACCCCTATGAATATTTTATCCCTTAAGTACCATTGATTCTATAATGAACAATTAATTCATAACAGTTATGAATATAATACTTTCTATTCGCAATAGAAAGTTGAGTGCTCAAATTGTTCAAGTCTCGAATCAATTCTTAAAAGAGATATTCTTCTACTTCTCGCAAGAATGAGTGAATTTCATATCTATGTAAAACGTTCTCAGCTACACACCAAACCATATCCCCAAAATACGTAGTTATTGGCCGGGAATGCAACACCAACCTCACCATAGTAAATCAAAGGACATAGCCTGTCATGCAAGAGTTCAATCGAATCCATATATGACCATCCAGTAGATAAAATGAATTTCTTCAGTTAACGGATATTAAATGAAATTCATATTTATCTGAGTGCAGTCCTATATGATCTCATCATACAAGGTGCCTTCATTCCCATGTCATTACATGCGATCTCATATCAAGGTCGTCATACAAGTATAGAATGGACCGCAGTTATAGATAAACCACAATCCCCCACTTGAACTAGAGCAAATGGGACATGTCATGTAATCCTAAACCCTTTAGGTGACTTCAAAAACTTTAGCCGATAAGGTCTTTGTAAATGGATCATTCAGGTTGTCTGTATGACAGTAACATCTCCTCTCTGTATTATCTCTCTGATGAGGTGATATTTTCTCTCAATATGCTTACCCCGCTTGTGGCTTCTTGGCTCATTAGAATTTTCCACTGTACCACTATTATCGCAATAAAGTGTGAGTAGTTTATCCATATTTGGAACAACTTCCAGATTTGCCAAGAACTTACGGAGCCAGACTGCGTCCTTAGCTACTTCACAAGCTGCTACATATTCAGCCTCCACAGTGGAGTCAGCAAAACAAGATTGCTTTATGCTCCTCCATACTATAACTCCACCACCTAGGGTGAACACTGATCCAGATGTTGATTTCCTAGAATTTACATTCTTCTAAAAATCAGAGTCAGTATATCCTCTCAAGATCATATCCTGACTATAATATACAAGCATATAATTTCTCGTTCTCCTAAGATACTTGAGAATATGTTTCACTGCCACCCAATGATCTAATCTTAGGTTGGATTAAAATCTAAGACTACTCCCACTGTAAAGTAGATGTTCAGTCTTGTGTATAACATAGCATACATAAGACTTCCAACTGCTGAAGCATACGGAATATGTCTCATCTCATCAACTCCTTGAGGTTTCTTATGAGACTGTTCCTTAGACAAATGAATTCCATGTCTGAAAGGTAAATTACCTTTCTTGGAATTCTGGATAACAAATCACATAAGAATCTTGTCGATATAGGTTGCTTGATACATTGCTAACAGCTATTTCTTGCGATCCAGAATGATCTGGATCCCAAGTACATAACTTGTCTCTCCCAAATATTTTATTTGGAATTGGTTAGCTAGCCAGATTTTCACATCCGATAATATCTTTACATCATTCCCAATGATTAAACTATCATCGACGTATAACACAAGGAAAATCACCTTACCATCAATGATGCGTTTATAGACACAAGGCTCATCGATGTTCTGCTCAAAGTTATAAAATTTGATTGTAGTATCAAACCTTATGTTCAAAGATCTAGATGTTTGCTTAAGCCCATAAATGGACCTTTGCAACTTGTAAACTTTTTGCTATTGACCTTGGGTTATGAACCCCTCTGGTTGTACCATATAGATACTCTCATCAAGATTGCTATTCAAGAATACAGTGTTGACGTTCATTTGTCAAATCTCATAGTCATAATATGCGACAATAGAAAGAAGAATCTGGATGGATTTTATCATGGCTACCAGCTAGAAAGTTTCTTCATAGTCAACTCCTCCTTTTAGGTATAACCCTTCGCCACTAGTCTAGCCTTGAAAGTCTGTATTTTCCCATCTATTCCTCTTTTTCTCTTGTAGATCCACTTGCAACCTATGGGTTTTACTCCATCAAATTGGTGTTGGACAATTATGACCCATAGCATCACTATTTGTACAGAACATTGTGTTGTTGTACAAATTAACTATGTGACAAAGGAAATTGCTCTTTTATCATTTGTAATTGGATTACCAAGATACATAAATGATAAAAGTCCATATGATTAGTTCCGGATTGATAAGATATGAGACAGTATCAATCCACGAAGGTTTAATCATTAAAACATCCCTAGTCGTAGTATTATCGAGATTGGACATCGATAATGCGGAATAGACTAGTATTGCACTTGTGCGTGTTATGGGAGCATAACGACATAGTTCTCATATTTTTGGGTATTGGATACTCATGCAAGTGTAATAGGAGATTGTGTTTACCGATGGTACGAGAACAGCTTCACTCCGGATAGACCCTTCGGAATTCCATTGGTAGTATAACTATGTGTCTATGGAAGTCCGAATCAGGGTAGGGGTATTTGGTCTTAACTTGAGACTTGCATCGCTAATACTTGCGACAATCAATATACTTTAGTTTTGGTCATCCAGGGCTTTAACAGGTTCTGTGTACGCCTCTTCTGGGTATATTGAGAATCGTAGTGTATTGGGTGTGATGTCAAGATGGAAGTATCACTCATGTCATATGGAGATGATGGTCACGTAGGATACAAAACTAGTACTCTTTAGTACTGCAGTCATCGGGATAATATGACTAGGTTATGATTATCCGATTATAGAGACTAGTTACCAAAGATTTGATATGTGCTTCGTACGAGGCAGACACAATTCCAGCCCCAGGCCTAGCACGTGACATCCGATACTGGATTGTAATACGCAATACTACGTATACTACGCCAGATATAGATTATATATTCCTTTAAGAATATTTCTGGAGAATTGGGTAGGCACGGTGCTTTGCTAGAAGCCAACCATGTCTTGTAAATCGGTAAAAAACGTAGTACTAGGTACGTACTTGTTCGGATAGTCCGACGTCCGGATTTACTACCAACCTATCCGGGGATCTCATGGGTCGCTTCCCGAAGATTCACCGATGACGTATGACTCGCACATTATTAATTGGGATTAATTAATAGAGAGAGAAAATTAATCTAGGATTAATTACGGAGATATTTTATTTGGTATAAAATATTATTTAAAGAGAGAGAGCGATTAATTTGGAATTAATCCATAAATTAATATATTCGATATATTAAACGAAATTAGATTTCGACGCGGAATTAAAATTAGATTTTAATTCGGGCGAACGAGTTAATTTAGAATTAATTCGTTAGCGACGTGAATAGTAATTTTTCTAGGCAAAATTATTTAATTAAATTTGATTTAATTACATCGCAATGGAAAATTCGTTAATTCGGAATTAGCGAACCCGAGCCCTGGAGTGTTTACGGGCCCACTCGCATTTCGAATCAAATGGGGCCCACAAGTCACATCACGCGTCACATCATCTGTCACTTTAGTGATGGATGTCAAGTCACCTTTTGGTGATTGACAACCAGTCACTATTCATGATGTTGGTGGTTGTGGGCAATAAATGCCATTTTGCCTCCAAAATTGATTTTAGCTTTTTGGAAAAGCTTTGACCAAAATTTGGTTAGGATTTTTGGTATATGTTTTTAGAAAACACAATACACACAACACAATCCTCTCTCTCTCTCTCATTCCTCTCCTTGGCCGAATGGCCCTCTCATTTTCTCTCCCATTTGGCTTGGCCGAATCTAGCAAAGGAAGAAGAAAATTTTGGCAATTTTCTAAGGTGCTAGCACACTTCAAAGGAGTCATTCAAAGGTGATAGGGAAACCCATTCATAAGCATGGAATCCATTCACAAAGCTTGGAGCTTGGAGCACAAAGTTTTGGCATGGCCGAGAGCTTCATCCATGGAGCAAAAGTTTTTGTGTTCATCGCATCGTAAATCCGATCAAAGTGAGTATTTCCGCAACTATACTTTATTGTATTCGCACTTTTCATAGCTTAATTTGATCTTGGTTTGACCTAGAAAACCCAACAATGGTATCAGAGCCTAGATTAAGCATGAAATTGATTTAGGGTAAAATTTGGGTAAAATTGATTTGAGCATGATTTGATGAAATTGATTGTTTGAGTATGCGTGAATGATGATAACTTGGAGTTATGCATGATCAATTTGATGAAAATTGAATTGGATTAATTTTTCCCAAAATGTTAGGCTTGGCCAAAAGTTAGCAATGCCCTAATGTCATGGTGATTTTTGTTCTTTTGATCATTGGATGAGTTGAAGGACTTGGGATAAATTGATTTAGGATTTAATTGGATTAAAATCGAAATCGGATTTGAAAAACCCTAAATTGCTGTGAGTTATAAGCATGGAAATGAGATGATTTTTTGATTCAATAATGTTGGACATGTGTTGATGAAAATTAGCATGATTAATTAGTGTAATTGGTATTTTGGAAATGTTAATTTGACTAATTAATTATGGCTAATGCACTTTAGTTAATTAAATTGCGAAATTTGGAATTTTGGAATTTAATTAGTTGGGCTAAATTTGGAATTGGGCTAATAAAGTTTTATTTGGGCTTAATGGGATTGGTTGGGCCAAGTTTGGTTTAGGTTAATTGGTTGGATCCAATTGGGCCCAAAACCATATCCATAAAGTCCAAATATAATATAATGGACCTTTAAAATTTTAATTAGGCCTAATGGCCCTAAATTGATTTTTGGCAAAAGGGTGATTCCTTATTGGGCTTTGGTTGCCAAAGTCCAAACCTTATAAATTAATTGAAAGCCCATTGGACTTTAATTAAATTAACATTGGATGTTAATTGGGCTTTGAGACCCATTAAGATTAGATTTAGAATCTAAGTCGCAAAGGCTCATTAATAAAGTGTAATTATTTAATTTAGAATTAAATAAAGAATTAGTATTGAATACAAATTAAATTGGATTTAATATTGTAGTTTAATATAATTCAAGAATTCATACTTTGAGTATTTATTCTTAAAATGAGTCGGACTCGCGCAAATCAAATTGTTATTTGAACATTGGAAGGTCATTAATTTCAGATTAATTAATTGGATTAGATTGATTGATAACATGCTTTATGTGAATACATGGATGTGATGTATGAATAATTTATATCGGATGGATATTAGATGGGTGAGGGTAATTTTGGAAATTATTGTAATAAATTTAAAATTTATTAAATTGGACCTGCGTGTCCAGCCTATTACCTCTTGATTCTTTGTATTTCTCTTTTCACCTATTCCCCTCAATGTAAATGAGGTTTCCTTAGAAGTGTTATGTAATTGGGTAGAAGTAAGATTTGTGCTAGCGGGAGAGAGGAAATTGAGAGATTTGTTCTAGGAACAAAGTGTTTTAAATATCCATTCGCATATCATTATTAATTTATTTATCGTGCCTTATTATGCTTTTAGAATGCATGCTTAAGGGTGTATGATGAGACCTTAATCAAAGATAATTAATTGGTTGCCAATTACGCGAAAAACCCCCAATATATATTAAGCGTTTTTCCTTCCATTAAGTGATTCTTTCTCAAGATCCAAGATTGGCACTAGTTTGTTGGCCAAAGTCAAGGCCTTTGTCCATCGTGGATGTGTTTGAATCATGAAGGCTTTGTTCAATATCGCATGTCTTGTCCAAGTTGTGATTTGTTGGCCAAATTCAAGATCACTTCTTGTCCATCGACATCGATTACGAAGCATTCCAAAGTCAATGGGTCCCGTTTAACTGGAATCATTAAGTTTGTTGTGCCAAAGCCAAGGCTTAATTGATTCAGAGGAAAAATGTTAGGAAATATATCGGATATATTCGCATATATTAGATATATGTTTCAGACTTGGACGTCCACCTACTGGATCTAGGAATTTGATAAGATCCAATTGATCTTAGAGATCTACCTAGTTAAATATCATACAGCTTGTTGGCCAAAGTCAAGGTTGTGTGTTATTTAACGGGATCCTAGCCCACTAGGAAACAAGGTTTCCCGAGTACTCAACAGAGGGTTAGAGGCTCGCCGAAAAATAGTGGGAGGCAAGTATTAAGTTTGCAATTTCGTTTAGATACTTGCCCATATGCGCTTATTTCGATTTTTCGTCATTAAATAAATATATTAGTTGGACTAATATTTAATCATTGTTTTAATTAAACAGTTGGACTGTATTCAAACTACTTCAAATAATAGTTGATTATATAATTTGATTATAGTAATCAATATATTTGAATTTAACCAATCAAATTATAGTTGATTATATAGTTAGAATATAGTAATCATTATATTTAATAGTACTTGAAATCGTTGATTGGATAGTTGGACTATTGAAATCAAGGTTAATGAAAGATTAGCGTTTAAAACATAATCCTGGGAGAAAATGTCTTTAAACGGCTCCAATTTTCAGATTGGGAATAAAACCTCAGGATAGTCCTGGGAACTAAGAAGTTACTCTATTTGATAGAGAAACCTCTTGGGCCTAAGCCCGGAGTTGAGCAAATAGTGGAGCATGAGTTTTGGAAGACTCATGGTGATGATAACTTTAGTGCTCAATCTTTTATACTTAATGCAATGACACTTTAATTTCGTTGTCAAAATTAAGGATTAGATCATTGTACCATGATGAAAAAATTAAAGATCTTCATAGATCTATTCTTAGATCTTAGAAGTACAAATTGCAAACCAAGCTTTTAGCTCGTGTAAGTCAGAGGGTACATATGTCGAGCACTAGGTGTCACAGATGATTGCTGACATCGATCAGCTAGGTTAGCTAGGCATTACCTACGTGGCCGAGACTACCAAAGATTTGATCTTATAGTCTCTACCCGAAAGCCGGGGCAAGTTCATTGTGAATCAAGAGTAAACTCTTAGAGAGTTGATGGCTATGCTCTAGGAGGCAGAGCCAGAGCTTCTAAAATGGGCAAAGGCAAAATCATCACAGTCTTCTGGGAAGACAAAGGACATATCCCAATATGTCTGCCTAAACTGTGGCAAACGGGGTCACTGAAGCGTGACTGCCGTATGAACAAGGCATACATGAAGGAAGTGAAGATGGGCAAGGCTCCGGCTTCAAGTATGTTTGTCATAAACATGTTTGCTATTAGTTTCAAAATTAGATTTTTGATACTAGATGTGGTACATAAGATATGTACTGATGTACGAAATCTGCTGATTAGCAGGATACTGACTTCAGATGAGATTGATCTACGAATCGGAAACGGGACAACAGTCGTTATTTTAACCGTAGAGACCTAAGTTTAGGAACTACCCTTCGGGTGTGTACTTAAATTAGGAAACTGTTATAATGTAACTAGTTTGACTAGAAACATTATCTATATATCTAAGTTTAATCCGTTGCGGATATACCTTTATATTCTAGAACACTAAAGTGTTTTATTTTATAAAGATGATATTGAGATAAACACATTAGATGTGAATAACAGTATTTATATTTTGAATATAAATAAATCTCAAACATATGACATGACAAACAAATAGCTCAAACTGAATAAATCAGATGAGACTTATTTGTGGCATTGTTGTCTGGGACACATTAAACAAGACTCGTATATCCACACTTTTGAAGAGTGGGTACTAGGACGGATTTGATCCTATTCAAATGATGTCTACGAATCTAATTTATTAGGCAAAGTGCCTAAAACACTTTTTTACTTGGTAAAAGTATAAGTGCCACCGATCTGTTAGCCCTCATTCATAGTGACGCAAGTGGGCCCATATCTAGCTAGGCTAGAGGTGGATATGAACACTTCGTAACCTTCACGGATGTGGCATCACGTTATGGTTATGTGTTTCTTTTGGAACACGAATCGGAAACTTTTGATAAATTCAAAGAGTTTCGACACGAAGTAGACAGACAGATTGGCTAAAGTATTAAACCATCACGGTTAGACCGTGGTGGAAAATACTTAAGCAATAAGCTTCTTGACTATTTGAAAGAGTATTGTATTCTTTCACAGTGGACTCCTCCCGGAACACCTCAATTGACGGTGTGTCCGAACTGAGAAACCGAACTTTGTTGGACATAGTAAGGTTAATCATGAGTCGCTCTGAGCTACCATTTTCCTTCTAGGGATACGCATTAAATAGTGCAAAACTTATTTTGAATAAGGTTCCATGAAAATCTATTTGACAGATTTCATATTAGATATGAACAGGAAAGAAACAGGGTTTTCTCATTCCTGAAGATTTGGGAATGCTAGGCATATGTTTGGATGATACCAAACTAAAACCCAAATTGGATAAGTGCCTAAATTGTAGGTTAACCTAGGGTAACCAAAGTATAGTACTTATACAACTCACAAGAGAATAATGTAATTGTTGCTCTCCATGCGGTATTCCTAAGAGGAATACCTATATGCAGTGGTAAGTGGGAGAAAAGTAAAACTCGATGAAAATCGGAGTAATACTGTTCTAGGCACCGATTCCTTAACGGAACACAAACAGTTCATCAAGGATGAAACTGTACCAATAATCTTCGAATACATAAGAACTGCGTAAGTCGGAGAGAGTCAGAAAATAACCTGGGAGGTATGGGTTTCTGATCTCACCTCATAAAGATGTCAATCTTATTGAGGAACACGAACTGACTACGTATGAGGAAGTGATACAAGGTATCGACTCCCTATTATGGAAAAGTGCCATAATATCATAAATGGATTCCATGTATACCAACCAAGTTTGGACACTGGTTGTTGTACCGGAAGGCATTGTGCCTATTGGTACTATATAAGTCTTCAAGGAAGACATACATGGATGGAAACATACAACGTACTAAGCTAGGCTTGTAGCGAAAAGGTATCGTTATCAACATTGTGTCGATTATGACGAAACCTTTTACTCGTTGCCATGGCTAAATCCATTTGGATAATGCTTGCTTATGCTGCATCTTTCATTTATGAAATATGGCAGCTGAACGTCAAAATCGCTTTCCTTAAAAGGAAACCTTTTGGAGGATGTTTACAACATCCTGACGGTTTTGTCGTACCAAAACGAGCGAACAAGGTTTGCAAGTTATTCAATCCATTTATGGATTGAAGCAAGCATTGCGTTCTTGGAACTATAGTTTTGATGTAATCATAATGGTATATGATTTAATTCAAAACGAAAATAATTCTTGTGTATATAAGGAGGTTAGTGGGAGCGCACTGACAATGATTGTCCTATATAATGATGATATATCTTTTCTTGGAAATGATATTCCCATAATACAATCGATGAAAGCTTGGCTTTCATGAAAAATTCTCCGTAGAATACTTGGGAGAGACAACCTTTATTCTAGGAATAAATATCTACTGGGATAGATCTAAAGGTTTTTGGCACTCTCCGATTACTTGTACATTGAAATATATGTACGCGACCTAGTGTCTCATATGTTTTGAGCATATGGAGTCACAATCAGGCCAATCCAAGTGATAGTCACTGGATTGATGTTAAGAATATCCTTAAGTATCTTAGATAAATTAAGGATGCTTTCTTAAGCTGTGGAGAATGAGAACTTGAAGTGACTGGGTTCACTGCTGCAAGTTTCCTAACCGATAATAACGACTGTAAGTCATAATAAAGGTACTATATAGTTTGAATAACAGAACAGTGAGCTGGAAATCTTCCAAGCAAGATATTGTTGCCGAATAAACAACACAAGCGGAATGTTGCTACTGCTGAGGCAGCAATAGAAGCATTTTGGATCTAAATAATCCTAATTGGATTAGGTGTAGTTCTGTTAGCAGCTGAGCTAGGCTACAGCATAGGCTAAGGAATTAATGGTCTCATAAACGATCCAAGTATATACTTCAACAATTCATCTGATTCGTTCGGATCATACATCGTGGCGATGTGATGATCGAATAAATCACATCAGATGATAACATTGCAAATCCGCTGACAAAAGCAGTTTCTCAGCAGAAGTTTGAGTGAACCGTACATAGTTCAGGTGTAGGACACTTGAGTGATTGGCTATAGGCCAGGTGGGAGATTGTTGGACAATTATGACCCATAGCATCACTATTTGTACAGAACATTGTGTTGTTGTACAAATTAACTATGTGACAAAGGAAATTGCTCTTTTATCATTTGTAATTGGATTACCAAGATACATAAATGATAAAAGTCCATATGATTAGTTCCGGATTGATAAGATATGAGACAGTATCAATCTATGAAGGTTTAATCATTAAAACATACCTAGTCGTAGTATTATCGAGATTGGACATCGATAATGCAGAATAGACTAGTATTGCACTTGTGCGTGTTATGGGAGCATAACAGCATAGTTCTCATATATTTGGGTATAGGATACTCATGCAAGTGTAATATGAGGTTGTGTTTACCGATGGTATGAGAACAGCTTAACTCTGGATAGACCCCTCGCAATTCCATTGGTAGTATGACTATGTGTCTATGGAAGTCTTAATCAGGGTAGGTGTATTTGGTCTTAACCTGAGACTTACATCGCTAATACTTGCGACAATCAATATAATTTGGTTTTTCTCGTCCATGTTGGACAATTATGACCCATAGCGTCACTATTTGTACAGATCATGGTGTTGTTGTACAAATTAACTATGTGACAAAGGAGATTGCACTCTTATCATTTGTGATTAGATCACCTAGATGTATAAATGATAGGAGGTCCTTATGATTTGTTCCTGGACCGAGAATGATATGAGACAGTTTCAGTCCACGAAGGATAAATCATTAAATATCCCTAGTCAGAGTATTATCGAGATTGGACATCAATAAATAAGTAAAAGACTAGTATGACACTTGTGCGCGTTGTAAGGGCACAACGACATAGTTCTCATATATTTGGGTATAGGATACTCATGCAAGTGTAATACGAGGTTCTGTTTTACCGATGGTACTGGAAAGAGCTTCACTCTGGATAGACCCCCTCGGAATTCCATTGGTAGTATGACTATGTGTCTATGGAAGTCCGAAATCAGGGTAGGTGTATTTGGTCTTAACCTGAGACTTGCACTGCTAATGCTTGCGACAATCAATATACTTTGGTTGCGGTCGTCCAAGGCTTTAACAGGTTCTGTGTACGCCTATGCTGGGTATATTGAGAATCGTAGTGTTTTGGGTGTGATGTCAAGACGGAAGTATCACTCCAGTCATAGTGGAGATGATGGTCACGTAGGATACGGTACTAGTACTCTTAAGTACTGCAGTCATCGGGATGAAATGACAAGGTCATGTTTATCCGATTATAGAGACTAGTTACCAGACATCCGACATGTGCTTCGTACGGGACAGACATAATTCCAGCCCCAAGCCTAGCACGTGATCATCCGATAATGGATCGACATACGTAATACTACGTATACTACGCCTGATATAGATCTTTATATTCCTGTAAGGATATTTCTAGAGAATTGGGTAGGCATGGCGCTTTGCTAGAAGCCAACCTTGTCTTGTCAATCGGTAAAACGTAGTACTAGGTACTTACGGGTTCGGATAGTCCGACGACCGAATTTACTGCCAACATATCCGGGGATCTCATGGGTCGCTTCCCGAAGATTCACCGATGACGTATAACTCGCACTTTTAATTAATCTGGGATTAATAAGATGAGAGCGAAAATTAATCTGGGATTAATAGCGAAGATATTTTATCTGGGATAAAATATCAATTAAAGAGAGATAACGATTAATTTGGAATTAATCGGTTAAATTAATATATTAGATATATTAATCGAAATTGGATTTCGACGTGGAATTAAAATTAGATTTTAATTCAGGTGAACGAATTAATTTAGAATTAATTCGTTATTGACTTGAATAGTGATTTCGCTAGGCATAATCATTTAATTACGTCGCCATGGAAAATTCGTTAATTTGGAATTATCGAACCTGAGCCCGGGATTATTTGCGAGCGCATTCGCATTTCAAATTCGAGTGCGGCACGCAAGTCAAATCAAGCGTCAAATCGCTAGTCGCATCAAGCGTCAAATCGCTAGTCGCATCAAGCGTCAAATCATTAGTCGCATCAAGCGTCAAATCATTAGTCGCTTTGAGTGATGTGACAACTTGTCACTTGATTTGATTGATTGATGTTGGTGGTTGGCTTTAATGGCTTGACTTTTGGAAAGAGAAAATCAATTAATTAATTTTGGAAATTGATTTCTGTGTTTGATACACAAAATAGCAAACAACCACACACTCTCCTCTCTTACTCACTTCTCTCTCTCACGCCCATGGAGGGCATTTTTCTTCTGGTTTTGGCAGTGAACTGCCGTGAGTCAAAATAAGTTTCTAATATATTCGAAAGAGTATAGTATTCTTTCAATGAGGACTCCTCCCGGAACACGTCAGTTTGACGGTGTGTCCGAATAGAGTAACCGAATTTTGTTGGACATGATAAGGTTAATCATGAGTCACTCTGAACTACCATTTCCTTAACGGATAAGCATTAACAGTGCAATACTTGTTGAGTTCTAATATAGGTCCAAGAATCATGAAATCAAGCATAAAATTCGTATGAACACATCAAAGGAGTAAGGCGGAAACATAACTCACATTGAACGGTTTGAGATGTGAAGAACAAGATCGTTTTCTGCCTCCCTCCAAGCTCGGCAGTGGCTTCCTCATGCAGTGGGCTGCTCGGTTTCACTGGTTATTGTCTCCTCCATGATCGCGGCCATTGATGAACACATTGAAGCTCCAAGCTTCAAGCTTCCAAAACGATTCCAAGCTCATAAATTCGTTTCCCTATCACCTATGTATAACCCATGTGTGTGCTAGCACTACTCCTTCTTCTTTGCTTCTCACTGATTCGGTCAAACCAGAATTTTTGGAGAAGAAATCGGCTTGAAGCGTGAGAGGGAGAAGAGAGAAAGAGGAGGGAAAAAGGGTTTCATAGAAACCGATTGAGGAGAGAGAGAAAATAAAGAAAAAATGCTTTATATATTTATTTCATTTTCAAAAACAAAAAACAAATAAATAAAAGCATTTTTCATTTACAAAAAGTCAAAAAGCAAAAGCCCATTAATGTCTTTTCAACAACCACATCAATCACTCAAATCAAGTGACAACATGTCACTCACTCAAAGTGACATTTGATTTTGACGCTTTCCGTCGCGTCGTAATTAAATGATTACACCTAGCGAAATCACTATTCACGTCGCTAATGAATTAATTCTAAATTAATCGTTCGCCCGAATTAAAATCTAATTTCAATTCCGCGTCAAAATCCAATTTCTAATAATATATCAAATATATTATTTTATCGATTAATTCCAAATTAATCGTTCTCTCTCGTTGATTAATATTTTATCCCAGATAAAATATCTCCGTGATTAATCTCATATTAATTTTCTCTCTCTTCTAATTAATCCCAGATTAATTAAGTGCGAGTTATACGTCATCGGTGAATCTTCGGGAAAGCGACCCATGAGATCTCCGGATATGTTGGCAGTAAATACGGTCGTCGGACTATCCGAACACGTAAGTACCTCGTACTACGTTTATACCGATTTACAAGACAAGGTGGCTCTAGCAAAGCGCCACATGCCTACCCAATTCTCCAGAAATATTCTTACAGGAATATATAGATCTGTATCAAGCGTAGTATACCATAGTATTGTGTATATCAGCCCAGTATCGGATAGTCACGTGCTAGGGCTGGGGCTGGATAAGTGTCTGCCCCGTTCCGAAGCACATGTCGGATGTCTGGTAACTAGTCTCTATAATCGGATATACATGACCTTGTCATAATATCCCGATGGCCGGCCAGCACTTAAGAGCACTAATACCGTATCCTCTGCGTGACATCATCTCCACTATGACTGGAGTGATACTTCCGTCTTGACATCACACCCAATACACTACGACTCTCTGATACACCCAGAAGTGGTGTACGCAGAACCGGTTAAAGCCCTGTACCACCAAGACCAAAGTCTACCGATTATCGCAAGTATTAGCGATGTAAGTCTCAAGTTAAGACTATACACACCTACCTTGATTTCGGCCTCCCATAGACACATAGTCATAATACCAATGGGATTCCGAGGGGTCTATCCAGAGCGAAGCTGTTCCCGTACCATCGGTGAAACACAACCTCCTATCACACTTGCATAAGTATCCTATACTTATATATATGAGAACTATGCCTTTGCCCTCACAACGCGCACAAGTGCAATACTAGCCTATTCCGCATTATCGATGTCATGTCTCGATAATACTACGACTAAGGATATTTAATGATTAAACCTTCGGGGACTGATACTGTCTCATATCATTCTCAGTCCAGGAACTAATCATAGGGACCTCTCTTCATTTATATATTCATGGTGAATCTAATCACAAATGATGAGAGTGCAATTTCCTTGTCACATAGTTAATTTGCTACAACAACACAATGATCTGTGCAAATAGTGACGCTATGGGTCATTTTGTCCAACAATCTCCCACTTGGCACATAGCCAGTCACTCAAGTGTCCTACACCCGAACTATGTACGGTTGGCTCAAACTGCTGAGAAAAGCTTTCGTCAGCGGATTTGCATGATTATCATCTTGATGCGATTTATTCGATCATCACATCGCTACGATGTATGATCCGAATGAATCAGATGAATATCTAAGTATGTATCTGGATCGTTGATGAGACCATTAATTCTTTAGCCTGTACTGACGCCTAGCTCAGCTGCTAACAGAACTATATCTAATCTAATTAGATTTGTATCGACCCAAATGACTTCTATTGCTGCTTCAGCTGCAGCAACAACCCGCATTTGTTGTTTATTCGGTAACAGTATCTTACTTGGAAGATTTCCAGCTCACTGTACCGTTATTCAAACTATATAGTACCGTTTACGACTTTTAGTTGTCTTTATCGGTTATAGGAAACTTGCTACAGTGACCCCAGTCACTTCAAGTTCTCCTTCTCCATAGACTAAGACAGCATCCTTAGTTCTCTAAGATACTAACGGATGTTCTTAACATCAATCCAGTGACTATCACTCGGATTGGCCTGTTTGTGAATCCATATGCTCAAAGCGTATGATACATCAGGTCTCGTACATTTTCCAATGTACGGTTTCTAGGAGAGTATTGCGAAAGGCAAAGCTTTCACCGATATTTCTTTTATGGGAATATCATTTCCAAGAAATAACGTATATCATTATTTTATAGGACAGCCACTGTCAGTGCGCTCCCACTAACCTCCTTAATACACAAGAATTATTTTTTTTTGAATTAATCATCTTACACCATCATGATTATATCAAAACGATAATTCCAAGAACCTAATGCTTGCTTCAATCCAATCATGGATCGAATAATCTGCATTATCCAAATGGATTTACCGTGGCAACAGGTAAAAGGTTGAATCGTAATCAACACAATGTTGATAACGTACCTTTCCGTTAAAAGCCTAGCTTTATACGCTGGTATGTTGCCATCCATGTATGTCTTCCTAGAAGACTTTTAAGTACCATTCGGCACAATGCCTTGTGGGTACATCAACTAGTATCCAAAGGGTTGATATACATGGAATCCATTTCGGATTACATGACACTTTGCCATAATTAGGGAGGTTTGATACCTTGTATCACTTCCTCATACGTAGTCAGTTAGTATTCCTCAATAAGATAGACATCTTTATGAGGTGCGATCAGAAACCCATACCCCAGGTTGTTTTCTGACTCTATCCGACCTACGCGGTTCTTTGTGTATTCGAAGATTAATGGTAATAGTCTCATCCTGGATGAAACTATTCATGTTCCATTAAGATTCAGTGCCTTGAACAGTATTACTCCGATTTCCATCGTAGAGTTATACTATCCTCCCACTTACCACTGCATATCGGTATTCCTCTCAGGAAAATCGTATGGTGAGTAACAATCTAATTGTTTTCTTGTGAGGTGTATAAGTACAATACTTATGGTATCCCTAGGATAACCTACATTTGGCACTTATCCTATTTGGGTTTTAGTTTGGTATCATCCAAACATATGCCTAGCATACCCAAATTATCAAGAATGAGAAACCCGGTTTCTTTCCCGTTCATATCTAATATGATATCTGTTAAACAGATTATTATGGAACCTTATTCAAAATAAGTTCTTGCACTGTTTAAAGCTTATCCGTTGAAGGAAATGGTAGCTCGAGCAACTCGTGTGATTAACCTTATTATGTCCAACAAAATTCGGTTAATCCGTTCGGATACACCGTTAAACTGACGTATTCCGGGAGGAGTCCTTATTTGAAAGAATACTATACTCTTTCATATATTCTAGAAACTTATTGCTTAAGTATTTTCCATTACTGTCTTACATGACGGTTTAATACTTTAGCCGATCTGTTGTCTATTTCGTGTCGAAACTCTAAAAGTTTCCGATTTGTGTTTCAAAAGAAAC